>VYZR01083945.1:21366-33954 GCA_013400675.1 Oxylabes madagascariensis
CCCTTGTTCCTGGTCACTGAGTGCTCAGCTGTTACCTGTCCCTCTACCTGACTTTTTGAGGGCTCACAAAAATGAGCAAAGGGAAGGAGAGAGGAAGTACCTTACTTCTAAAATCTTACTTTACCACCATGCAGGTTCTTCACTATGCAATGGTACAGACCTAAAAACCTGTGAGGCACAATTAATTGCATTTAAAATGTTACCCAACATCAATTCCTAAAGGCTCTATGATCTAAAAGGAATACGTGCGCTGTGGGTTCCAGCAGTTATCTAATTTCCTGTGTAAATATTCAAACAGGTTTTTTACAAAAAATTTATCTCTAAAAATACTGGTAAAATTTTGATTACTATGAAGCTTTACAAGGGATTTTGAGTTAACCACCCAAACTAATTAAGTGAAATTTTCCTAATTTGTTTATTATGTTAATGATCTGAATTAATTTATAGTAATTTAGCATGTATTACTAAAGATTTATTATGTTTCCCACCAAATGACTTAAGAGCTATAAATCCCATGGTTAACTGTAATTACTAGAGACATATTTATCGAAAGGGATAATTACATCTGATAAAAGTTCTTCAGTTAGGCTTAATTAAAACAGATTATTCCCCCATAAAGAAAAGTAAATATGGTAATTACTGGATAGATATTCACTGCAAAAATGAATATCTCAGCTTTTCATTTTCTAAAGGGGTGGGTAACTCAACTAAATAACTGATTGTTTCTCAATAAAGTGTAATTAACTATCCCTAGGAAATGGATATTTTATAGGAGTAAACATTTTGCTAGCTAATGACTAAGGAGTAGACACTAGTCAGAAAAATCCACAAAAAATAACTTTTTTTTTTTTAGTGGACTGTTGCTGCTTTGAACTAATGAAGAGCATGCTAGGAAAATATTTTCTTACAATAAGACTCCTCCCAGTTTTCTAAGTAGTGGGACTGAGGAAAACATCCCACAACTTTTGCTATTGATAATATGGATTATAGTTTCTTAGGCATACACCAAATTTACAGAAGTTTCTGATGTTAACAATTTATTTAATACACATGAAGAGATTAGATTGTAAATCTGTTTTCTCATAATTTATTACTATGCTGTGTTAAAAGCACTTTCTGCAGGGCTGTCACTTGTAAATCAGATTCAAAAGAGGGGTCAGAGCTGAGAGTAGAAAAAATGTAAACATGCAAAACCAGAACCTTTTCTTGGCTGAAATTACTTATTAAAAACACTTGGAGACATGAGGGAATAAGTGGGCTCTAACTCGTTGATTCACAGCTGCCTGGGTAAAAACGAGTGGAAGCAGAGACATTTAAACTCAAATCATTGCCACAGAATGTGGCTTTCTACTGAAGAATTAGGACAGTGTTTCGGTTGGGGGAACGGTTGGTTTTCCCCATAGTACTTAAATTTTCCGACATTATTAATATGCTACGTGAATTGGCTGCAATTTGGTGTGTCAGTGAGAGCTGCTGCTGTGTCTCCTGGGATTTGTAATTGTGGTGGTACACAGTGAAGGATATAAAATTTTGGGACTGTATACATGAAGGACTTCCAATTGTTGTAGCTTGTGAAAAGTTTTGGGGATGGAAATACGTGGGTAAGCTCAGCAGCTGAGAACTGTTGTTGCCCAAGTCCTGTGGGAGCACGCTCCAAGGTCTAGCAGGGAAGTGTCCCAGGAAAATGCTGATGAGCAGAGTGCCTGGGGACGAGTGAGGGTTCACTGGGATGCAAAACTACCGAGTGAAAACTTGTTTCAGGTGTGCCTTGTTCATGTGTCCAGAAGGTTTGGAAGGAACTGGTGCTATTTTGGTGAAGTGTGTGTATGCTGAGAAATGAAGATTTTGATGGTGTGATATATGCCATTTACAAATTTAGATGGAGTTCTCTCAGTAACTCAAAATAAAACGGGAACAGAAACTTAGAATATGTCAAAGCTCTCTTTCACAGGTGGCTGAAGCCCTCTCTCCTCCTGCAGGCACTGCCAAGCCCACGATGAGGGCTCAGACCTGTGATGTGGCCTGAGCCTCACCCCAGTGCAGCATCCTCATGTACTCTTCCCCACAGTAATTAAATGAAACGTTTCACTTTGGCATTGTACAGCCACACTGCACCAAGAAAAACTTTTCAACCTGTTGTTACAAAGAAGTATTTCTCATGAAAAAGTGTGACCTGAATTTCAAGGTTAAAAAAAAATAAATTAAATAATCCNAGGAAGGAAGGAGACAAACAAGTTAAGCTCATTCACTGAAAGGAGCTGATTTCTACAGCTGGTATTTAGGAACAGATTTTGCTTTCTGCAAAAACAATCCCTGTACACAGGAGGAGGGTAGAAATCTTTGAAATCTAAGAGCAATAAAAGGTGTTTTTCCATTTTGAAATGAAATTAACTGACGCAAAATATTAAATTAGACTAATATGCTGTATTCTTGGGAAATATAATTCCACAGACCTTATGTTTATCTGCTTTTTGGATAATTCATGATGTACGTACCTGTAACAATTTGACACAAAGCTCATAGTCAGTGAAAAACATAATTAATGGTAAAAGATGAAGAGATGCTTAATTCAAACTGAGTTAAAACTCCAGCATGCATTCATTATTACTTGCCACTTGAATTAGGAGCATTTTAGCAAGTCTGTGTAATATAGCACAATTTGTACGGCTTGAAAACCCTGAAAATGCAAATGGAAAGGTTTGTGCTTCTGCTTTTGCATCTAGAAGAGAGTAAAAGGGAACAGTTTGCCTAGACTGATCCTCATCTTTCCAAACTTGTGGGAAATTATTCAAGAGGATATTTTTCAGGTAATATATCTTGGTTTTGCTATGGATTGCAGACCATTGCAAGGAACTCAGGACCTTTTGAAATGCTGGTTTTGAAATTCCCTTCAGTGAATTGAGCTAGGGCACTCAAAATAGTACTTAAATACCAGTGCTGTTGGAAAGGCTGTAATATGAATCTCGAGACTGAATTATGCTCATGTATTCTAGGTTTGCTATGCAATTTGATCATTATCCTTAGAGATCATCAAGATTAGCAGCTTTTCCAGCAGGGATGCACTGTACCCCTGCTCCTCCGCATCAGTCCTGGTCCTTGGGAGCCCACTAGACTTTGTTCTATGGTATTTGACTCCCTGCTCACGTAAGAGAGAATTACTCTGGAAGTGACTTGTACAAAGTGAAGGAAAAATCACAAGCTGAAGGCACCAAACGTGACCGTGTCTCTCAAACAAGCCCGGTGACACATTACAAAACAGAGCCGGGGTTGAGATTGAAAAAGGCTGTACAATGGAGGCTGTGATTTCTCCAGAGCAAAGAGAGAGTTGGTGCTTGCTGTATGAAGCAGCTGAAGAACCTGATTGTCATAGTTCAGTGTTGGTGGATTCTTGGGGTTTAATTTAGACTAAACCATAGCAGAATCAGGTTCACTTTAACTTCTAAGGAAGAGTTTGTATCTTCATTTTGACAGGCTGTTTTTCATGTTTTATTTTCATGTTTTATTTATGTGATCTGGATGAACACATACAAATTAATTTTTTTTCAAAATCAGAAGAATTTGATTTATTATTCTTTCATTTTTCCTGTACTGAATGGCAAAGACAACACTTCAAAATGGTGAGCTGGAGATAATCAATATGTGTGTGTAGATATGCTTGTGTTTCCTCTTAAAGACTTTCCTGTCTTGACATTGAGTTTCATCTGCCATTTTATCACCCCATTGTTTTATGTATGAGACACTCAGAACCTAAATTTTCTGTGAGGTATCTGAACCAGTTTTGTACTTTCAGTAAAACTGGTTGCTCAAGGATTCCCATCAGTTTTCCTGTCACCCGTGAATGCAGTGAGCAGATCCTGTGGGACAGATGGCTCCTTCCTAAGCTGGGTTTGCTGCCTCTGGCCCTGTTAGTGGGCTCAGAATATCACCATGTCTCATCACAGGACATCTGAAGCTCTTGAAGAGCTTTTCATGAGGAATAGGACCTATATTCGGGTCAGCTTTTTTTGAAGTGGAGGTAAAATAGTTCACCTTGGTCATTCCTCCAGTTTATTTGTGATGATGCCAAGATGGCTTTCAATAGCCATGTTAGTGCATTCTCAGAGCACTGCATTTATTTAAGTGCCTGCTAATTCTTTTCTTTGTTGCAGTTTTAGCCAACCAGTCAGATTAAATGGACCTAGCTCTTTCAGTCTTCTGAAAAGCCTGTTAAAAATTGCTGTCATTTTTTTCATTTCTTCCTGACTTTAATACTGAAGTGAACATAAACGATAGTGTACGTGCCACAGTAAGTGCTCTGGCAATTTCACTTCCAGTTCTATGTTGGCGCTGGTAACTTGTTACTAGTAATTTTATTCATTTATTCTGAAATGTCTCTTACTGACATTTCAGTTTGACACAATTTCCTGTGCAGAAAAGTAAAAAAAAAAAANTAAACCATAGCAGAATCAGGTTCACTTTAACTTCTAAGGAAGAGTTTGTATCTTCATTTTGACAGGCTGTTTTTCATGTTTTATTTTCATGTTTTATTTATGTGATCTGGATGAACACATACAAATTAATTTTTTTTCAAAATCAGAAGAATTTGATTTATTATTCTTTCATTTTTCCTGTACTGAATGGCAAAGACAACACTTCAAAATGGTGAGCTGGAGATAATCAATATGTGTGTGTAGATATGCTTGTGTTTCCTCTTAAAGACTTTCCTGTCTTGACATTGAGTTTCATCTGCCATTTTATCACCCCATTGTTTTATGTATGAGACACTCAGAACCTAAATTTTCTGTGAGGTATCTGAACCAGTTTTGTACTTTCAGTAAAACTGGTTGCTCAAGGATTCCCATCAGTTTTCCTGTCACCCGTGAATGCAGTGAGCAGATCCTGTGGGACAGATGGCTCCTTCCTAAGCTGGGTTTGCTGCCTCTGGCCCTGTTAGTGGGCTCAGAATATCACCATGTCTCATCACAGGACATCTGAAGCTCTTGAAGAGCTTTTCATGAGGAATAGGACCTATATTCGGGTCAGCTTTTTTTGAAGTGGAGGTAAAATAGTTCACCTTGGTCATTCCTCCAGTTTATTTGTGATGATGCCAAGATGGCTTTCAATAGCCATGTTAGTGCATTCTCAGAGCACTGCATTTATTTAAGTGCCTGCTAATTCTTTTCTTTGTTGCAGTTTTAGCCAACCAGTCAGATTAAATGGACCTAGCTCTTTCAGTCTTCTGAAAAGCCTGTTAAAAATTGCTGTCATTTTTTTCATTTCTTCCTGACTTTAATACTGAAGTGAACATAAACGATAGTGTACGTGCCACAGTAAGTGCTCTGGCAATTTCACTTCCAGTTCTATGTTGGCGCTGGTAACTTGTTACTAGTAATTTTATTCATTTATTCTGAAATGTCTCTTACTGACATTTCAGTTTGACACAATTTCCTGTGCAGAAAAGGAAAAAAAAAAAAAAGCCCCGACAAAACCCCACAGAAACCCACTCTGATATCAGAACATCCTTAATCTCTTCCATCATGAAAGCTGATGCAAAGAATGCAGTTATGGCTAGGTTTTTCTCCCTCCATTTTTTTTTTTAATTTTTGCAATGGTTTTATCTTCTTTCAATCTTTCTTTTTAGCTCAATTTCTTATCAGCCCTGTAAATTCTTTGGTAGGATTCTTTTTTGAATTGTGAATTGAAAAATGTTTTGCTATTTACTTCTTGTGTCTTTGGCATGTTGATTTGTCTTTGTTCATTTGATGCATTTTTGCCTACCTTCTTAAACTTCCTATCTAATATTTCTGAGTTGAACTTTTAAACAAGGACCTCTTACTAGCCTGTTTTCTTTTTTTTTTAATCCTGTTTGACCACATCATCAATATATTTGATATTTTGAAAGAATAAATAGCAAGTATTTCTTCTGAACATCTTCTATGATTTACTAAATAGTTCCCATGCCTCCCGTAAATGCCTTGCCTTTTTATCTGCAATTTCTTAGTTTCCTAATAATCATTTTTAGGCAGCTCTTGTTTCTAGAGTTAAGCATTACTGCAGCTCTAATCTTTCTAGTGGCATCACTCAGTTATGTTGTAATGAATATTGCTGCGGATCTTCCTATGCATGTTTGCCATTTCATCTCAGAGGAATTTTCTAGAATAAATACTTTAATCGCAAGTATTTCTCTCAACTACATGTTGGCTGTTTGCTCTCTGTGATCTTGCATCTAGGACGAGCAGCTTTTCTGGGGTCTCCAGCATCCTGTCTCCTTGCAGGTTCAGTTTTGCCTCCCGGACTTCCCTCCTGACCCTCTTGGTCTTGCTGATACCCTAGCTCGCCATCACTACCAACTCTTCTTCAAGAGCTGTCTGATGTTCCCACACCCAGCTGCAGGATGTATTTATTACTATTCATTACTTTAGTATAGTGTGCTTATATCATTCACCTTTTACCAAAAAGTAGGGAATGTTTGAAACATGTCTTGGAGAGGAAAGCTAAAGGTGTGCTGGCTGCTTCTTGTGTGAAGAAATCTGGGAGGTGTTTTCTTTAAAATTCTATTTAAAAGCACACAAAGCTTGGGCTTTTATCTAAGAAAAGGAAAGAAAGCTCCTCTTTTCCTGAGCAACTCTACTTGTAAATGAAAAGAGCTTACCCTAATCCCTGCAGCAAGCAGTGATGAAAACCAAGAAATCCAACAAGAAAAGGCCTTTTTCTGCAGCAGCACAAGAATCCTTGGGCCACTTAATTATTCCTTTCTTCAGTAGCTTAAATTACAAATTCTCTTGAATATTCTTGACCTGTAGTTGAAGAATATGACTACTCATCCTCAGTATTACATTTCCTTATGGAATGCCCCATCCTCTGACAACAAAAGGGTCATTGTAAGAGACTTAAAAGTGCCTGAAGGTTTAATAACCTCCGAGGGGAAAAACAGCTTGAAGACAATGATTGCTAAAAGCCAGAGCATTTTCTTTGATATATTACACCAGGCAAGACTGGACTATGGCTGTTATTGAATTCCTACTATATAGGAAGTAGCAATGAATTGATCTTGTGAGTTTATTTTTCAGAAAATGTTTTAATTTCAGTGTGTGTGTTCCTTCCTGTTTGGTACAAAAAAAAGTTTTCTGAAACTTTCTTGGAAGTGTAAGTTAAAACACCATTTTAGAAATTGAGGGGATGTTGGAACTTGTTATTTCTTTTGTGATGTGTCAGTAATAAATCATAATACGGGATGCATAGTATTGTCTTACAAAATATACTACTCCTTTTCATTGGGACTGTTTAATTCTTTAATTTCTCTATGAGATATCAGAACTGATTTAATTTTGGGAAGACTGTCCGCACATGCCTGATCAAAGTGACTAGTTCTCTGCTTTCAAGGCAATGCTTTGTGTTTGCGAGGTTGTTCTTTGCACACTTCATAAACTCAGCTAGCATGAAGTTTGAATAATGACTTTTGAACAGAGTATTTTGGGTTGTAAAGCAAATCATCAGAGCTTTTTTTTTTTTAATTTTTTTTTTTTTTTTTTTTCTTTTGGTGATTGTGGAAGCCATGGGATTGCCTCAGATTGTGTGTGTAACCTCCTAAGTCACTTCTAGCAACCTTGGTCTTACTCAAGTTACACTAATCTGGCTTCAGGACAGAAATCAATCTAAATGCAAATCTGATTTCTTTAAGCAGTGTTTCCCTCATTAATTTCCTTCTTTCCCTTGCTTTTGCACACGCACCTGCTCCTTTGCACACATGCAGGCAGCAGTGTAGTACATGCAGCTAAAGTATAAACCAATCAATCTCTGTGCCTGGAGGAGAATAGAGAGATTGTTTATTTCCATACGTAATTACTCCTTATTAAAGGAGCAACAGAACTTTTGACAGGACAAATTATTTTCTTGCGTATGTAATAAGAGGAAGTGACAAGCACACATAGGAAATGAATGGGAACTCAGCACAAACTCTTTAGGGAACAGGATAGGTAGATTTTGTGGTTGTTTTTTCTTTTTCTAGAGATATAGGTGATACTGCCAATGTTCAAAGGATAGAAAAGGGATATAGCATACCCCCCTATAAACAAGAAAACTTCCATGTCATGGTGATAATACCATGGGAAAATGCTGCACACCAAAATAAACAGAAATAATCAGGTAATAGCCACTCCAGGCTGGTAAATCCTGGAAAGTAGAGGGACATTCAAGCCTCTGATTGATAGCACTGAGATGCTCCAAGCTGGACAGGATCAAAGACAAAGTGTATGTATTCACAGGAGTAGAAAGTCCTACTATAAATAGATAATGCTCTCCCTGGAAGGACAGGAGCTGAAATACTGAGTGGCTGATTACAGGGACATACCTTCACTGCTCAACAGCTGTGAGCAGAGGGAGGAGGCTCTGTGTCTTTACCAAAAAACTGACCAGCAGTGCCAGGAGCTGAGCATTGCATCCCTGTGTGTTCTGGCCATGCCCACTGAGCCATTCCCCACCTCCGACCCAGAGATTCAGTGGTGCCAACCTGTTTTCTACGTAAGAAAATGACTAACCCAACTCTGCAGAAATTGCAGCTAGATGAATGAGGGCTTGAAACAATGAACCACTTTCCCACTCATTTTTCTACAAACCAAGAGGAGTGAAAATGTCACTTTTGCTAAGGTAATTTAGGAGAAATCTTGAATTCTTTGTCTGACAAATAAGAAGCAAACTGAGATAAAGTCAGAGAGCAGGTAGGGAATGCGTAACAGAAGGCATTACAGAAATGCAGGAACAAACAGTGATTTACTGAGGGCTGTTACAACAAAGTGACTTACCAATTCATAAATTCACAGTAAGCTTGCTTTTGTATTATCTCTGCTATCACCAGTCCTTAGGACTGATAAGGCACAGCACAAGTAATCTTCAGTCCTTTCAGTCTTTGTCACCTGAGTCACAGAGTTCCCTTTTTTATGCTCGTGCTTCACTTCTCCCCCTCTGCAGATGTTTGTTGCCTTTCTGTCCATCCTTGCAGCACTGAGTTGAGTATAGGAGAAAGAGGAAAGGCCTGTAAGCTGCTCCAGAAGCTCAGCGTAGCCCCTCTTTCCTTACCCAATGCTTCTGGCTGAGGGCAGCGCCATGCACACAGCTGGGGACAGGCACATTTGCCCTCCAAATCATGCTGAAAGAGAAGTGCTGCCAAGACAATGCCTTCCCTCTGATTTTACCCCTTAGGCCTTGCAAGCATTCCTGAGCCCCAAAGTGTAGTGTGAACTTCCTTTGCTGTTTCACGCAAAATCAATTTTTTAAAGCAGACCAATTACAGGAATGTTTACAGCATCTCTCCACTGCAGCTAACATTAAACATTTAAGAGCTCTCCTCATGAGCCAGACTGGAATTCAGTCCTCTACATGTTGGGTACGGTCACTGACACATGGCAAAGTGGTCCTTCAGGAATCAGTGTAGAGCAAGCAGTGGGAATGCAAAGGGCTGGAAGCCCTGCCAGGAGCTAGAGCCTGCTGAGCAAGGGAACCTTGGCATCCCAGGCACAGGACTCCCTGAGGATGCGCAAGAGTGCAAAAATTCATTAAGAACCCAAGCCATGCTCTGGCTTCCCCCATACTCTGCCTGGAATGACCTGTGGTGAGAGGCATGGGCAATTGCTTAGCACAATAAAATACCAAGCAGCCTGCCATTGTGTGAACTGTTTTGTGTGGCTGGGAATGAATGTGTGATGTGCTGAGGGCTAGTGTATCTTTTTTTATGTGTTGGTCATGACAGAGAGTGGCTGTAACATAAGGTTTAAAAGCAAAGTGTAGTTGCTGCATTATCTTGTGGAAAGGAGAGCAGCGCTGCTCAGTGTCCCTGTGACTGGCCGGAAATGGATAGGAGCTGTACCCACCCAGCACCTATGACACCCTAGACCTTTCCTGGGTAAAGTTTAGCCCCTGAAATGCTGAGTCACCAGACAAGGGAATGAATTAGGACCGAAGGAATGAAAGTCACATCTGCTTTGCTGTGCCTGGTGTCACCACGAATCTGCAGGCTAATTTATCTTCAAGTTTGTTAACCCACTTGGAGAATACTCACAGTGCAGCTGTACTGACCCGGGGCCAAGGAGAAGAGGGGCTCTGGAGGTGCTGTGTGCAGGTAGCCCCTGCTCAGCTCTGGGCTGCTGCAGCTCTGCAGGGCTGCCTGGCTGCATGCAGGCTGAGAAACCAGAGTGAGTTGGTGCCAGTGATGCTGGGACAAAGATCTGAGTCAGAGCTCTCCAAGGTATTTAGCTGATTCCCCTTGAACATCAGGAGTGAGGCTACATCAGGGAAGAATCATTACTGAGGCACAGTTTGGTTTTTTCTTGGTGGCAACCCCAAATCTGAGGGATGAGCATAGGACAGTGTTCAACTCCTACGTATGTTAGAAGTGTTATGCTGCTCTGGTTTCACAGACTCAGAAATAGTTGCTAAAAGTATAAATCAGTCCTTTTATAACACTAAGCTAATTATTTACACTGTGCCAAGACAAGTCTTTCTCTTAAATTCTCATGCTGCTTTTGAATAAGATTAATCTTTTCTGCTGTTTGCATGAGATGGCAAAAGCAAACACATTATCACCTTTAATTCAGAACAGACAGGTTAAGTCACAGCTGAATTTTACACAAGTGCAATTTTATAAATTTCCATCCAGTTACTGAAGATTTGTACCTGCTGAAATGGAAAAATGCCTGCTTGATGTGTAGATTAAGGCTTGGGAGCAAGGAGCACAGAAATGTGAAGCAGAAGCTGTTCCATGGGAAAGGAATAGAAATGAGAAAGAAGAAGAATTATCCTGCTTTAACCTAATGTTGTTAATCTGTATTGCCCATTATAATCTTGAGTGTCCTGCTTAGTGAAGTATGCAATCTCTAGTGCTGGTTCCTGCACAAGCAGTGTATCTAATATAAAGGACTGGCTCAACATCCATCATAATAATTACTGTGTCATAATTTTCTGCCCTTCCTACCTCTGTTGTAAAGAGATAGAAGAGGCCTTTCAAGTGTTGGAGAATTTTTGCTAAAAATTTCTCCTTTCTTTTTATAATATGGAAATCTATATTTTTGCCCTGTTTATTTTGCAGGTTTGACCTGAAATAATGAAATATACCTTCACTAGGGGATGTAGAAACTTGAATATCTGAAACCGTATCTGTTTAATTTAATATCTGAATTTGCTCCGCTGCACTGAGTGGGAGCACTAGGCATATTAGAGGTTTCATTTGAAAAATGCTTCCCCCAAAAAATACTTAATTCAATGATCCACAAGTTCAGAGACTGCTTGACTCTAAAATTATATATGAAGGGGTTACTCATGATCATTGCAGTTCAGAGTGGTTAAAATTTGATTTCTTTAAGTGTTTTATATCAAAGGAGATGAAACAAAAAGCACTCCCCGATCTGTGAGACAGCACCACTCAAAGCTGGTGTTTTGGGCCCAAACTCATGCATACGTGCTTGCACCACCTTCTTGGCTTGATATTTTAGTTTACATGGTTAATTCTCATAGCTGTGAAATAGAGCTTGGAAGTGTGGTGTGCATGAACCCAGCCTGATCAGCCTGCACACGACCACTGCTGCCCTGGGTGGGTGCTCGCTTGAGCAGGAAGGGCTGTGCAGCATCTCCTGCCCAGCACATCCACCCTGACATTGCACCAGGCAAAGCGTGGCTGTGTGGGCAGCACAACGCCTGAACAGGGCTGTCCCTGTTTCTGCAGGAGCAGCTGATGCCCAGGGCTCTCTGCACTGACCCTCAGTGCGTTGGTGCTTTGTTGTTCGTGTGTTTTTCTACAACAGCCCCTAGGCACATTTTTAATGTCACTGATAGGCGACGTTAGTGATAAGTGATACTTTGCTCTGCTTTCTCTGTTGTTTAGGGGCATCATCAGAATTAATAAGTGTTGTTACAGGAAAGACATAGCAGCCTGCAAAACAAGAATTTGTGCCTATCTTTGGGATGCCTTGGTGAAGCCCAAAACCAGCTGGTGGAACCTGAACCTGGACACAGGACAGTATATTCACAGACCCTAAACGGTGGCAAAATCGAGCGATACCTTTTGGAGATTAAAAAGGCTTGCACTTTTACTTTAGAGCTTCAGTAAGGGAAGTCCACATAAAGGCTTTTATTACAGAAAAATATAATTCCATCACTGAAAAGCAATAAAGATTTCTTTGTAAGTGTACTGTAGTAAGTGTTACTGAAGAAAATACAGTCTCAGTTCCACAAAGGGATCCACTTGACAGAAAATGTAATTGGGATCAAGACCTGAACTGACCTGTTCTGTACTCTAGTTGTGTGGTTGGTTTTGTTTATACATTTTGGCTTTATTTTTAATTATAGAAACATTTTCTGCCTCTAGGTGTTTTTAAAATTGCAGCTTTTTGATGTGCGAGTGCAGAAGAAACAAAGAATAGCTTTGAACTGTGCTTAGGAAACACAGCTAACATGCTCAGCTGTTGAAAGAAAACAAAATAGTGGAGAGTGATGTAAGCACCAAATCTTTCCATTAAGTCTGTGCAGTTTACTGATAATTTCTTTGGTTTTAAGAATTGGAATTGTCATCTTTTGCATGTGCTTTTTTTTTTTTTTTTTTTTTTTTTTTTTTTTTTTTTT
>VYZR01083945.1:33983-49235 GCA_013400675.1 Oxylabes madagascariensis
GTGTGTGTGTGTGCTGTTGTATGCAAGAGCTCTGGAAACTATGCCTGTGTACCCACCTTTACACATGCAAGTTGTCTTGCCAAGAGCTGAGAAGAGCCTGGGGACAGTTTCATTTTTCTCTTAACTCTTTAAATATTGGGTAGTTGTGTGGGGACCATGTGCCTGCCCAGGCAGAATTCTGTCACTACACAAAGTGTGGTTTCTGCAAAACACATAAAAATAGTATTATCTTTCATTTCTCTCAGCTACACTAACTTTAACAAGAAAAAAAATCAAACAGGAATGTGATGTTTAAATTGATGACATCTCTCTTAAAGATATAAAATCTGATAAGCCTGGCTATGAGCCCTGAAGATCCCACTGTGAGATGAGCTGCCATCCCCCAACATAACCTGGGAGAGATTTTTCTACCACAGAGAAAAATTCAGCAACTTCTGTATCAAATGTTGAACTCAGCTGCTGCTGTCATTAAAACTAAATTTTTGCACATCTGAATATTGAAAACCTTTTAAACTCACCTAATATTATTCTATTACTGGAACACATCTAACAGTAAATTGGAAAAAAAAATTGGTACCTTCTAAAAAATATGCCTTCCCCATCCATTTTCAGCTTCAGCATTATGTAAAGATGACAGTTATCAGCTATGTAGAAGAGCAGCTATATTAAATGTTAAATAACCTTTAACAGCACCAAATATTTAATCATAAAAATTAAATTGACAGTGGTGTGGTTCACCTAGTATCCCCTCGAAAGCCTGACAGCATCATTTCTCATATATATTGATAAGTACAAGACATCCATAAAATCATAGGCTCTGTAGCTGCCTATTTATGAGAGGCTATCTAAAACTCATTCATTGCAGGTAATATCAGTAAGTCAATTCAGCTTAGTCTGATAGCTCATAACTTTTCAGACTGTTGTATTTACTGAGCCATGGACTATCCTTTCTTCAAGTGTACTTGAGAAAATGACTTGTACTATAAGACTATTTCTTCTCAAAGTATAATTAAGTGCTTTAAAATGAACTCCAAAACTGCAAATTCAAAACAGTATTAGACCTAGGTAATAATATAAAAAATATTGCTTTAATAATGCTTTGAAAGTTGCACTGAGTATTGGCAGTATTATTCTATCTGTAGTAACCCACCCAGAAAATCATCAGTGGGAGCTTGGTGCCAGGCAGGTTTCACAGGGTGGCAGAAGTCCCTGTAACAGAGCTAGTGAAGCTCCACATATAAATGGAAGATATTCCTCATAAGGTGATGTACACAAGTGTGGGTGGAGAATCAGCTTTACAGGGAGCAGCAGCAGGGACAGACCACTCCACTTGGTGGATGTGAAAATGCTTGGCCCAATTCAGGCCTCCCAAGCAGTGAAAGCACGTCTGTTGATGGTGTTGGCTTCCTGTATCAGCTGCTGGTTTGTAGGGTTTGTTGTCGAGTTTGGTCCTGGTCCTGTCAAAGCAGAAGTAAATTGTTGTGTTTCTAGTGCCGTCCTTTACTATGGGAAACTCATTTCACGTCTGATGTTTTGTCAGCACAGCAGAGATGTACACAATAGAAATTCTCAAGTAAAACTGTCCTGTAAATGTTCTAGTGGTGCTTTGTTGAAATTGGTTTGGACAGATTGTTTTTATTTGCAATTAGGGAATAAGATTAAAAGCCCATAGAAAAACTCCCATTGCCTTTAATAATCTTTTCACTTAGGATAAGAGCTATGTATAGAATTGACTGATAAATAAACAAAATCGGCAGGAGACTTGTAAATATTAGCAATTATTAAAGAGAGTCAAAATCACAAATGCCCAGAAGTGAAGCTTAAACCAAGGCAGAATTTAGGCAATGATGTTCCAAGCTGGGGGATCTTCCCCTTTGCTGTCCTGTATTGCTTTTTCTCCTTGTTCACCCGAATTTTCTGGTGCTGTCAGGAGATGAAGGTAAAACTAGAGAGAGGCTTTATTTCCCTTTCTGGTAGCAGTGGTCAGATTTGCTCAGCAATCACTTCTGTCCATAATTCAAGCAGTGAATTGCTGTTTTGGAGGACTTCAGGGTGGAGAATTGCGTTACCAAGCTGTTTCATTATTTTTAAATTTCTGTTTCACTGCTTTCTGGCTTCTGATGTTTAGACAGAATTAGGTTTTAGTACTGAAAACATTTCCCCTGGAGCCTGAGCTGCAAAGGAGAAGATGCTTGCCCCTGCCTCATGTGCAGGGAGAGGAGAAGCCTCCAGCTATGAGAGGCCAGGCTCTGTTTTGGGCTGTGTGAGTGAGGGCAGAACGTGTGTCACTGGTGTCCCTGACAACTGAGGGGCTGCTGAATTCCCTGCTCCCAAGGGACTCAGAGCTGGGGCTGGGGACAAAAGCTCTTTACAAACATGGGCAAAATAGCGGGAGGTAGGCTGAGGGAATAGAGAGAGATGGTGATGAATATCAGAGAGAATACTTGTGATTCTGCCCAGAGCAGGAAGGGTGTGCAAGAGGGGTACCAGTCTGCCCAGGAAATTTTAAGTAATCCTGATGTGAGAGCAGCAATCAGAAGGTAGAGCAGTGCTTTTACCCAGGAAACTACAGCCCAGGAGTCTCCTTCAGAAAAGTGTTGGACTGCACAGGAATGACTCACTTGTCTTGAAAGAAGGAGAGGATTGGGAGTGTGGATTGGTTTTCAGGGTTGTTGTTTTTGGTTTTTGTCCCTGGCATAGAGGTACTGATGGCAGCAAACTTGTTATTTGAGAACAAAGGTTTTACAGCAGCACATCAACCTCAGGTGGCTCAGCATGTCTGGAGCCACAGCCTTGCCCTGTCAGAACCAGCATCTGACAGATAAGAACCAGCAGTGGCTGACCTGCCAGAGATTAGTGCTGAGTGCTCAGATACAAGGGCTCAGTCAGCCTGACAAGTACCAGGACTGCTTGGTGTCATCATCTGCCACATGCCATAAAATTCTAGCAGGAGCAATTGCCACCCCAACAAACAGGGGGAAAAAAAAAAAAAAAAGTCCTGGGCTTGAAAGTCAGAGGAAGGCAGACAAATTAATGAAATTTGGATGTCCAGATATGTACAGGGGCTGTGACAGCCTGGGCCAGAGCAGATGAAAGGTGTTCTGTACACTGGTTTCTCACTGGAAGTGGCCAAAGGGTAATATGAGGTTTTCTGCTGGGAAAGTTCAATGTGAATTGGCTTCAAGTCAGGCAAATTTGACAAAGACATTTGATTTTTTTCTGGTCATCACACCACGGGCTCTCAGGGTCCCTCAGCTGGAGCTGGAGTCCCCACAGGTGCCCCTTTGTCCACACAGGTTGTTGCTCCTGGAGGGAGCTGGAGGCACTTGCTGCTGTGCAGTACAGGAATCCACAGGCAGAACCTGTGCTGTGGAGCCCGAGGGGAAAGGAATTCCCACATTTGATATATTGTTGTGTCGTGATTGAGTACAAAATTGTGATTTCTGAAATTTTTCACAGCGCCACTGCCTCCATTTGGAGTTGGAGTTGTGGCATAATGTAACTGCCACTGTATAATAAACTTGAGTTCTCATACCATGCTCATCATGATCCCAAAATGCTTTGCTGAAGAGAAAGGCTACAGATTCTATCCCCATTTTCTAGATATAAAAATGATTACAAAGAGAGATGAATCGATTTAATCTGCAGATAAATTGATTTAGTGAGACTGTGTGAAAAATGGTCACAGTCCCATCATGTCTGCAGACTTGAAAGCACCAGAGGAGCAAGAGCCAGGTCTTTGCTAACATGTCCACCAAACACCTGATGTTTGTCTTTCTCTGGGGCAGGGATGTCACTTGCTGACACTGCTGGCAACACACACAGGTGTCTCTCATAGCTCTGTGCTGAGTCTGTGGCAGTTGTACAACAGCATCCCCTCCTCAGTTTGATGACTCTTGTGCTTTGAACGCAGATTTTCTCTTTCAAAGCAAGCTGTCTCTGGGGTGCAGGTGCCCTGTGTAGTGTGTGGCTGGTGAGTGGTCAGCTCTGACAGCAGTGTGGAACTGGGCCAGGGCATGCTGCTAATGCTGCTGCCTGAGTGCAGAGTGTTTAGGGATCTCTCCTGGCCCCAGGGGTTGAGATCTTGTTTATGTGCTCTGAAAGGCAGTAGCTCCAGCACCAACATGCTCAGGCAGACCCATGTCATCCAAATTGTCACACTGAGACCTGTCTTCATCTCCACATACAGAACAATTTTTTCTGTTAACAGGTCAGTGGAAGTGAAAGACACTTGGATTCAAAATGACCGAGTTTAGGAAAAAATACTGCTGTTAACAACTGTAGATGACTTAAAATGATAATGGGTGGCAGGAATGTACTCTGTACAGGGAGGGCTTCTTCAGGGAGAGGATGTTGGAGCTCCTGCTTGTAGCTGATGGTCTGGCAGGTGAGTGTAACCCACATACGTCATGTTTTGTGTAAAATCCAAACTTTGGGAAGTCAAAATATCAGCAACAATGCTGTGCATGAGGTGAAGTATTTCCACAACCTGGAACTAACTTTTTTTATTTGCATATTTCTGCATAGTTAACCTTGGTGCCATTACTGCTTCTGCAACATGCATGTTCCAAACTGTGGTAGGATTGTTTTCTAAGCTGATATCACATTACTTAACATATGAAGGATGCAGGCAATAAATAACTAAAAGAAGCCTATGGAGCAGTGGCTCCCGCTGAGAATTTTACTGAGCACAAAGAGAAATTGATTCTGTTAAACTTCGCTTGCTGAAGTGGAAAGTTAAAGAAGAGAGAAAAAATGGTAAGAAATAGAGTAGTGCACAAGACTGTCATCTTCATTTTAGGATTCTCTCTATAAAATATGCACATCAGAGGCTTGGAAAGGCTTCCTAAGGAAAAGGAGTTTTGGTACAATGTCTCAGGGGCAGAGGAAACCACAGCACTTGACATGCTGTTTAAGAGGCTGAGGGAAATGCTTTTTTAAAAAAATGATGTCTATTCCAGATTCTGGTTCAGGGTCCATGTGCAGTCTTTTCTCAGTTAACACTTCTGATGAAATCAGCAGGGTGCCAAATGGAAAATGAAATGCCTGCAGGCTGTGAAATTTGGCCCTCGCTAGACTGAGGCACTGATCTGGAGACTGGCAGGGCTTGGGCAGATGGTTGTCCCCACAGACATCTCATCATCTCCAGCAGAGCCCTGGCAATCTCTGGGAAAATCCCCTGACTTCTCACACAGGAGAATGAGTGAGAGGACCAAAATGGTCCTTAGTGGCCTGAAAATCAATTAATCAAAGAACTAATCTTTCAGTTGCTTCTTTCCAAGGGTGCTCCCTTCTCCTTTTCTCATGAGAGCTGTTATAAACAGGTTTGTATCTGACATGTAGTACATGCTCTTCGTGTGCCTCTTGACTCTCTAAAGGGGAGACCTCCACAAGGCGCAAGCTTTGATGCTTGGAGCATGTGCCAGAATCACGACTGGACATTTGCAGGTGTGTTTTAAGGATGTATACCAAATTAATCTCAAACTGAGCCATCCTAAATAGAGAGAAATATGTTGTTGTTTATTTTTTCTTACTGTGTATTTAAAGTGGGCAATAATAGCAGTCATTCACAGCTATGATGTATTCCTGGAGCTGCCAGAAGGGCTTTTCTACTAAAATGAAAAGCAGCGAAATGGAAGATCCCCTGCTGCAAACATGTGCATAATTTGCTGTGCTCCAATGGCTGATTCCCCTGATTTCCTGGGCCCTGTTCCCAACTCTGGGACGGAAAGAACGCCCTCTAAAGGTTCTCTCTTCCTTCTCTTCTCTGAGGTGCTGTCTTGCAGTCAGTGTGCCCAATTTGTAGCTTATCAGATGAAGGATAGGAACAATCACGGAATATGCTGAGTTGGAAGAGACCCATCCTGATCATCAAGTCCAACTCCTGGCCCTGCACAGGACCATCCCCAGGGATCCCCCCATGCACCTGAGAGCATTATCCACATGCTTCTTGGACTCTGTCAGACTTGGAGCTGTGATCACTTCCCTGAGGAGCCTGTTCTAGTGGCCAACCGCTCTCTGTGTGAAGAACCTTTTTCTATTATCCAACCTAAACCTCCCCTGACACAAATTCAGGCCATTCCCTCAAGTCCTGATGATCCTGTGAATTGGCTACGCAGGCTCCAGTCGAGTTCACCCCTCCTCTGCTAATGGCTGGGTGCCCTCGAGCAGGGCACGTCCCTGATCAGGATCCATGTCCCTGCAAAGGTGTCCCCACGGCTGGCTGCAGACAGATCTGTGCCCTCAGTCAGTCCCTGCCCCTGCAAACCTGTCCCCCTGGCTGGCTGCAGACAGACCCGTGCCCTCTGCTCCCTGGCTGGCTGCTCATGAGACAGCTCCTGCCTGGGAGCCACTGGCACGGTGCTGTGCCAGGGAAAAGGGCTCTGCTGAGCAGCTGGGCATGGCCCAAGCCCAGCAGCCTGTTCGTGGCTTCCAGGCCCAAACAGATCCACATCCAGCCAGCACAGGCAGGGGAGCATGAGTCTGCCTGCACCTATCCGTGTAGGCTAGACCCTTAATCTCCCTGTGTCTCAGTTCTGTCAAAGGGGTCTAATAGCCCACTGCATCATGGAGGTAGTATGGGATAAAAACCTATTAATCATTGCACAGTGCTGAGACAGATGGGTTTCATTCCCAGAAGAAGTACATACATAGACCATGATCACATAAAGCGAACCTTACCACACTGGTGTCTGTGATTTACATAAACTGCTCCCTGAAACCACAGTTGGATGGTGGTATAGAAGAGTTTCTGGGCTATTAAGTGTTTAATTTGGTGGATACAATTCAGTCATGAAATGATCTGCTCTCCTGAAGGGGCAAAATTGGAGGGTTTGCGTTGCTTGGTGTGTAATACAGGAACAGGAAGGGTTACTGCTAAAAATAAATGGGGTCTCTGTGTGGAGAAGAGTATGGAGGGCCTCCTAAATGCAGAAAGCTTTGGCTGCTTTAATCTAAGATCTGGCTAATTTCTAGGAAAATCCTCCCCTTACTACAGAACATACTGGAAAATTGTGTCTCACATTGTAAAGGAAGAGATTTATCTTGGAAAGGTATTAAAAGCTTCTGTTCCCCAGTTGTCATCTGGGAAGATACAGTATTGATTGACCCTGGAGTTGGGTTTGATAGGTTGCATTGGTGATTACAGTATTGATTTGTTTCACATGCTGTGTTTGCTCTGTGCACAGCTCTCTTGCAGCAAGAATTAGTCTGACTTGCCACTTGCTGCATGTTTTTCAGCAGAGGAATCAGGCAGGATTCATTTTTCACCAGGCAGTCTCACAGAGTAATTAACTGAAAGGAGGCTGGTGAGAATTCCTGAATTACCCAGGGAACACAGCAGTCAGAGTTTTTTTTCAGGCATGTGTAAATAAAGAAATTTTCATTCTCCAAATATTTAAATCAAATACTGTATTTGAAGGGAAATGTGTAATTTTAAAAAGCACAGAAATATAATAACAGCTGCAAGCAGTTTCAAAGACTGGCTGCCACAGCTAAGGCAGGAGGGAAATCTGCAGAGTAGCTGCTGAGCTGCCCTTTGGAGCACTGTGAGGAGGAAGAGGAGGTTGACTGTAACTTCCCGTGTCAATTCGCACCCTGGCTTGAGATTTGCAAATGGCTTGTCTTGCCTTGTCTTAATGTGCCTTTATCAGCACTGTTGCCTGGGGCCTGAGGAGCTGATGTTCCATGCAGGGATGTGCAAAGGAGTTGGTCTAAACCCAGAAGTCGTTCTTTTCAAGTTGTGCGATGAATTCAAGTTGCACATGGAATGCAGAATCCAAGTGAAGGCTCCACTCCTGGAAGGTGAGGGCCATGAAGATGATCCCAGGGCTGGATGCCACTCCTGTGGATACAGTTTGAGAGGGTTGGGAGTGTTCAGCTTGGAGAAGACAAGGCTTCAAGGAGGCCTTATAGCACCTTCCAGTTCCTAGAAGGGCTACGAGAGAGCCAGAGAGTGACTTTTTTAAAAAAATATGGAGTAATAGGACAAGGGGTAATGGCTTTAGTGGATTTAAATTAGATATTAGGAAGAAATCATTGTGAGGGTGATGAGGGTGGAACGGGTTGCCCAGGAAGGTTGTGGCTGCCCCATTCCTGGAACAGTTCAAGGCCAGGTTGGATGGGAGATCCTTGAGCGATCCGGTCTATTGAATAGCATCCCTGCCTGTGTTGGGGGGATTGGAACTGGATGATCTTCAAAAATCCCTTTTAACCCAAACCATTCTATGACTTTATGATGATTCTGTGAAGGCCCTGAACATTGTGTGGAGGTCACAGGAGTTGTTTCTGTAGTGACCATTCGTGTCCTGGAAGGGACGACTGCTGTCCCATGAGTGGGGCAGGGCCTGTGTCACTAAATGACATCATAGGCTTCTGCAGAAGAGAAGTTTTGCACATGAATTTTAAACTCAGGCTCTTAGTCATCCCATCTGGTATGATGCTAATTAAAAAAGTGAGACATTTCTAGGCCTATATGTGTAACTTGGGATGAAATAAACGTACGCAGAATGTGAGGCAGTGTCGCATGGTGTTGCTGTTGCACTGAACCAAATTTTCATTGGTAGAGGATACCATAATTAATTGCTATGCTAATTGTTATACTCCAGAGCACATCTAGAGTCCTTGGGTTTTCTCCCACTGTAGAACTAAAGGTGAAAATGACTTATCCTCACTTGCTTGACTTTTTCCTGCCTAGAAATAATTAAGAAAAAGAAATGAGAACCTCAGAGGTCAAAGTCTCATTTTGAACAATGTAATGTAGAAAGACGTAAAGGAAGTAGTAAAAGCAAGCCTTACTTCTCAGTGCTTAAAGTGTATGGTGTGTGCATGTGTATGTAGGCATAATCTGGGGAGCTGGAAGACATTAAAAATGCCTAAAGTTTAACAAAATGAAGAAAAAACCCCTTCAATTTTAAAAAACTTTCTCCCCTTTGACAGCTGACAAGATTAATAGCATAGGATAATAATTCAGTTGTTAACTTTTATCACAGATATTTCTATCCCTAAATTAAAGCAACTGCACCTTTTGTGCAGGGATTAGTCTTAAATTTAACACATAATTTATAATTATCAATCCTTTGCAATGTAATTTTTTGACTTCAGTGTTCGAAGCATAATGCTTTCTCTGAATTTTTAAAAGAGTCATACTGTAAATTCATAATGAAGATTGTTAACATCAATAAAGGGTTACTTTCCTCTCTGTTTTGCTAATTCTGGTTAGAAGCAGACTGGGATTAAGCAGTACCCTAATGCTGAAGATGTTGCCAGAGGGTCACAAGCAATTTGCTTCTGTGTTAGAGGGATCTGCACATGCTGGGAAATAGAACTCATTAGTGGTGTCTATTTTTTTCTATGTAAATTTCTATTTTTTTAATAACAAATATTCTATACTTCGCTGAAACAGTAAAATTGCAAATAAACATCTGAAATTTTGAGGCGTTTATTTGTCTGCAAAGACTGAGTATTCTCAGATCAGCTGGGGCAAAAAGAACCCCAAACCAAAAAAAACAGAGTTGTGATTGGGACCTGAAAAAAATAAAGATAAATTCATTAAAGAGGGCGGAACCATCACTGAGAATTTTAATGTCAAAACCTCTACGTGTTTCTGGAAGAAATCTTGCTGAATGTCCTGAAATGCAGTATGGCTGAGACAGCATCAGTGTCTCATAGCAGGTAGCTCAGCATCTGAGTGAGGGCTGTCCTGGTGTCCAGTGGGGATGTGGCTGTGGGTCATGTTCACTTTTCCAGAGAGATTCTGAACTTCCCAGTGTCCATTAAAGAATCCTACTCCCAAGATACAAATGTTCCCAGTGCAGGAGGTGTCTGTCTTCCTATACGGATCTATACAGATTATTTTCCTGTAGAAAACCTGTATAGAAGAAGGGAAATGGCTCACAATTTTTACATAAACCTGTTTGCTGCAGCATGGCCTTTGGGTACCTCAGTGCATCTCTGCTCTCAATATGTTGACCATGTACACAGTGAGGTGTTCGGTCACCCAGCTGCCAGGACAAAGGCCCAATTTATGGACAGACACAGGTATTGCATCTCGCTATCCATGACGATATGCTTCATAGGAGAGAGCTTTTATTGTTCTGACAAAGGAACTGTATCTTAATGAAGGTGACCCCTAGGCAAGTTGAAACTGCTGTGCAGCATCACTCCAACCCAGAAATCAATTCATACTGCTGCTTTCCAGGGCAGTGGCAACTTTGGCTTGAAATTCTTTCTCCAAATCTTTTAATCAGGCTTTCCTGATCATTCTAATACATGGATATCTGCTGTGTCATGGCTGTGTGATCATTAAATTGGGGGAAAAAGCGCTACTGCACGTATGTTGACAGGCAATTTATTCATTGCAGAATAGTGAAGCATTGAGTATCCATTCCGTGTCAGTTGGAGGGCACTGTGCTATATTTGTTGCCATCATCATTATAAAGGTTACAAATGATCTACCTGGAGCTCAGCATATATCTTCTAGGAGGAAGTGTCAACAGAAAGATAATGGGGGTGAATTTAGAGTATAGCTTTCGGTACGCTTGCTGCTTTTCTCAGGGAGTCAATAGGTGTTAGTTGGAAACTGCACTAAAAAGAAAGTAGTGGAAACAAAGTCTGTGTCAGTAATCTCTCTTTGAGCATTTTTTGTTTGGAGGCTGATTGTTTGCCCTGCCCAATGCTGACAGCAGCTAAGTACAGTAAAAATGATTTTTTTTTTTTTTTTTTAAATTCAAGAATATTTTTTGGTCCAAATCTTCTTTTGTGTTGTTGTCACGGGGAAGTACATGGAAGGAATAATCAGGAGACCAGATGGCATTTTCAATAGTAGGCTTATTCAGATGCTTTCAAATCACTAATTGGTCATTGGTTTTAAATGTTAATATGCTTCACTAGTAAATCATTTATATTCTCTCTTCTTTTTTTTATATTTGCAAAGAGTTATGAAAGAATTAGATATATTATAAAGAATGGTATCAAAAAAATCAGTATTCAAGCAATGGCTCTGAGTAGTGGCTGTGAGCTCCAGCAAATCTGAATAGGATGATTGTCATTCCAACTGATTAAAAAGTGACAGGCTGAAAAGAAATGCGGGGATGTATTTTGTGTTGTTATAAACTGGCAAAACCATGGGTGAAATGATGCTGATTAACACCAGCAGAGAATGCAGTTTGATATCTGTCATCATATCCTTGCTTCATATGGCATTGCTTGCTTGGAAGAGAATCCGTCTGGAGCGTCCCCTGCAGCACAGCACAAGGGACGTGGACAAAAGGGTTTGGGTTAAAAACATCTGAACTTTCAAAAGACATGTGTGGTATTAGATGGTAGATGAAATGCTGTGATTTTTTACTCACTGAACATGCTGAGTTCAGTAGGAAGGCACAGTGAGAAGGCCAATCAGGATATATTCCTAAGAGTGTTACCTAATCATAGGTTAGGTGGTGGGAGCCATCTGGTTCATCCCCATTTAAAATGTTACAGGTGCTGGAAGAGGAAGTGGTGCCACAGAGCAGGACACTGGCCTTGCTGAGATACGTTTTGCTGGAGAGACAGTGGCAGACATAAAGCTGTGCTCCACTGGAAAGACAAAAGTGAGGAAGAAAAATAAGCCAACCAAAGGATGACAAGGGAAATCAATCTGACATCACTGAGGAAAATAGCTGAAAGTTGCTGTTTCTTTCCAGGAATATTTTGGGGAACTTTTCGGTTAAATGCTGTCTCTGTACCATGCTGAAGACTTCTGTAAAGAAACATTTAGTAATGTTTCTGTCTATGGACATTAAAAGACATAAAAGAAGGAATTAAAGAAACAGAAAAAAGGCCTTGGAGAAGGAACAGGGACAGGTCCTATACCAAGGTACAGAGTGCAGTAGGGTCTGCACGTAGCACTTCGTGCTATGGATTGGTTGGCATGGCTGATCAAAGGTTTTGACTAAATGATCTTGGAGGTCTTTTCCAACCTTAATGGTTCTGTGATGTGAAATTAGTAACTGTGTGTTTAAAGCAGACACCCACATCTGCATTTGAATGTGGTGAGAAATACCTGCAGTACCTCTGGGAAGGATGGTGGGTGCTGACATTGCCCTAAACAGAGTGGGTTAATGGAAATAACATTAACACAGCTCTGAGCGGATGCAATAGATCCAGGCTGAAGTTACAGTTTACAGCCGAGGAAAAGTGAAGAAGGGAAAGACCAGACAGAAGTTTGTCAAACTTGCCGTGCCAGGGCTCTGTCTTTGAGTTTGATATGTCTGTCCACCACTGAGGCCTCTGACTGTTGGCTCTTCCCAGACATGTTTGGGCAGCAAGGTCCTCAGTGGACTTCAGAAAATCTTTGGCACTTGGTAGGTGTACAAGAGGGCAGTTCTTGGGCTGGACTTTCTTGGAGGAGTGTAAGTGGTGGCTGTGTAGTAAAGGGGAGATGGCCAGCGAGGAGGTGCTGCTTGCACAACAAGGAAAATAAATCTTTGTGAGCACTGACATTTTTCAGCTTCTTGTCTTCACCAAGAAACCCTTGTCTTGTGCTGGCCACAGCAACCTCCAGTCAGCCACTGCCAAGGTGCAAGGAGCACTTTGGTGTCCAGGTTGAACATTTTTACACATTTAAATGTTACTCAGTATGTGAGTCAACAATATAGTTGCCTTAAAGAAGCAGAAATATGTTGTATGCTCTTGTTAAAGCAGCTTGTTCAGAGACATTTGGATCCACAGGGGTTCTTTGCACTTTTCATGATGCGGTTGACAAAATAAGATCAAGCTATACTAAGAAACAGCACCAACTCCGAAAAAAACATCATCACTATATGTGAAGCACAGATGGTGCTTTTGGTACTTGGTATTATAGCTGTTTTTAAGTTTATTGGAGAAAAATATGGATTTTTAAATCTTACACCTGCATGCTGAGAGGAAGCATATGTAGAGACTCACTGAATCCCTTGGTGTATTCTGAGTGGATCGTTGCATATTTGGAGATGGAGTTTTCTGTTCTCCCTCACCACGAGCAGTATTTAATTCTGCAATGGTTCTCCTGAAGTCAGTTAGGCACAGTGGAGAATGAAAAGGGTGTTCGGTTTCTGTCCTGTGTTAGTGGTCTGGTTGCAAAGATAAAAGGCATGTACAGTTTTTTGTCTTTCATGTGCCCTATGCATATCCTTGTGCATGCATACACATACTTGCACCCAAATGTGCACGGCTGTATTTGATGCATTTTTTGTACAGAGGTGTCAGCAGGGTAAACAGAGCAGCTTACAGGGATTAGATCAGAAGGACTCCTAAGAACAGCTTCTTTGCAAGAGTAGCAGATCAAAGCTCACTGGATGTTTAAATACAACTTCATGCAAATATCAGGGAGTTACTGTCCCATCACTGCCTCTGAGCCTTCTGTCAGTATTTTCCATGCTGCTGAGCCAGACCGG
Organism: Oxylabes madagascariensis; assembly: GCA_013400675.1. Classification (NCBI taxonomy): domain Eukaryota; kingdom Metazoa; phylum Chordata; class Aves; order Passeriformes; family Timaliidae; genus Oxylabes; species Oxylabes madagascariensis. The sequence goes on from VYZR01083945.1 coordinate 47,396, forward strand.
TACCTTACCTCATTTTCTGCAATCATGTATGTTTTCCTTTGATATATATTTCCAGAGAAACTGTGCCCTTAGTTCGTTGCTGGTGCTCTCAGACACTTTTAGAATGATAATGTTGCTTTTTTTCCCATCCATTTTGTTGTATTTCTTTGCCTGTTTCTATGTTTCTTTCCAAATCTTGGTGCATTCTGGAATGCCCTTATGTTTAACAGAAGGGAAGCTCAGAGTTGTATTCTGCACCCCAAAAATTAGATCTTCTTAGGCAGGGGCTCACTTTTTGCATGCAGAGAGGTGTGTGCTTTTGCACTGTAATTTAGGTGTGAAATTATCCCTTGGTCCAAGAGGCTGGATGGGTGTGTACACATAACTTTGTCAGGTACTCTCTTCTCTCTTCCTACTCTTACCAGACTTCCTCTAGGTTGCTTGGATAGCTAAGGGAACTCAGAGCTGGGTTCAGCTCTCTGATCCACAAAAAGCTTCTTGGGACTCCCTCTGTCTTTGCTCCCAGCTGGAGAATGAGTCACTTTTCTAACTCCTCGGAGTGCTGTAAGAATAAACTTGCTGAATCTCATCCCCCTCTGTTGGGGAGAGCCCTGTGAGTACAATCATACAGGCAGGTTGCTCACTAGAGTCCTGTCTACATGGAAACTTCTTTCCTGTTCCTTGGTATTCTTGCTCCAATCATGCCAGAGGCTGTGGAGAAAGCCTGTGACTCTCTCTCACAGCTGGTCCTCCTCAGCATTACGTGCAATGTAAAAGGTACATTTTGGAAACTTGATTTTATTTTATTTTTCCTACATTAGGGAAAAAAAATTCTTATTTTGAGGCACAGCAAATACCCTAGCTTCACCCACCACCAAGATAATGCAAGAGAATGGAAGATTCTCCTTTCGCCATCAAGTACCTGCTCCTTGTGAGATGTGCAGTTTTCAGTTTCCCTTTTCAAGAATGTAGTGGGGGGCCAAAGCAGATTTTTCTTTTCAGTTTTTTACCTGTTTTGTGATCTTAGATGTCTTTTTGACACCATGAACTAAAGAGCAGAAGTATCAAATGGTAGCTCTTCCCCCATGCTAGAATGTCACATTCTTTCCTCCTTGGGCTGTGTGATCTGCAGGCAGGGTGTTTGCATAGCAAGTGCCATGTCAAGTCAAGGTTAAAACAGGATTATTTATTCCTTTTTCCAACTCAGTACAGTGCACATTGTATGGAAATCACATTTGAAACAGCTGAGTTCAATTACTTTCTCAAATAATTGTCAGAAACATGCAGCTGCTTTTGAGGTGGAGGATATTACAGTAAAACCTGACCTTGGACATACTCCCATGGCCCTCTGATTTCAATGCCTGGCTCTTCAGGCAGAGTGTAAGTCCTGCTGAGGGTCAAATCCAAGCTGCTGAGTAGCAGCATCAGTCAGTCACGGGCCAGATACTGCCAGCTAATCAGACAACATGCCGCTGGGATCTCGGAAAAAAGGACTTGTGCCAAGCATGCCTGAGTGTAGTTTGCTGCTGTATTTTGGCTTGTATGTGCTGGCCAGGATATATCCTGGGTGTGGGAGTCCAGCTTTGCTGATTCCCAAGCTCCTTCTGAGGGCAGTGAATATATTCAAGCCTCGGGTGGCTTTGGCCGTGGTGCGGACATTGAGGGGAGCAGGCCTGCGGGACCCCTGCTAGCGCTGCTGAAGAGGTATTGCTGGTGCCTCTGGGTTTATATCTCAGTCCCAGAATTGCACTTCTCTATTTGTTCCTGCCAATGATGACTTTTAAACTTCCCTGATACCAGTTCCAAGTGGGTGGAGAGGTGGCAAAAGAACCTGCTTTGATTTAAGTGAGTGAGGGGGCAG
>VYZR01083965.1:7711-26708 GCA_013400675.1 Oxylabes madagascariensis
ATCAGATTTCTTTCGGTATTGCCTCATTACAGGTATACTGGTAACTCTTCAAGTTCATTTAGCAATGTCTTGATACCTTGCCTAAGCACTGTTGATCCTTGATGGCTGAACTTAATTGCAGGATACATCTGACACCGTTAGTTTTGAATTCGTGGTTTAAGAATTCACATACAAACACAATTCTGATTGCCACAGGAATTGTCCATCATGTTGTATCACCTCTTTGCCACATAAACAAAAATGTAACTGATCTGTGCAGTATATGGAATTTCTTAAAGCAAAAACTCCAGGTAGGACCTTAGCTGCTGGAACATAGCCTGCCCCCAGTTTCTCTTCCCCTAGCAGGGCAGAGGCAGTGGTGTATTCCCTCAAATTATATTGGGGAGTGGTAGGAAATTCTTCCCCACATTTACTCACCAGCAAAACATGGGTTGTAAATAATGTCACCCTGACTTTGCTGAGAATAACTTGTTGTTTAGAACATGCCAAGAGCATGGCGGGTGTACTTATGTGCAGAGGGCTTCAGCCCTCTTTCCCCAGTGTAGAGGTGTATAGGAGTGTTGGAGCAAAGGCAGAGCAAGCCCTGCGTACATAGTTCTTGGATTCCTTTGGCTGTGGGCATCCAGCAGAGACTGTGAGCCACGTCCCTGCCTCTCACAGACCGCTGCCAACTTCTTCATGAAGTGACAGACACACAGAGATTACTGTGGTCCTTCTGGGCTTGTACTGCTTGGATAAATCCCCATTCTTTAGCTTTGCAGACAATAAACCCCAACATATTATGTAGCCAGTGTCTAAACAACCAGCATTGGACACTAGACATTGCTCTGCTTAGAATTTTACCATGTTCTGTGCTTATAGTTTTTACTTTCTTTGTTGTATCTATTCAGGCTTAGGTTGTAAACTTTTTCAAGGTAAAGGACTCATCAGTTTGCTGCACTTCACAACTGTGTAGGCTAGCAGCACTGTGTGGTCATATTTCTTCTGGGCTTTAGACTTGGAAACATTATTTTGTGTAGAAATTAGTCTTAGATGGTCAATTTGTCTCTACTCTGCCTGTGGGCATCACTTCCAGACTTACACTGCCATTTTCAGATTTCAGCCGATTTTCGGATTATTTTTTTTAATTTCTGTTTCAGTAGATTTCTATGTGTACCCAGTTCTCCATTGTACCAGCCTTGATGCTGGGGAATTCACAACCACACTCTTCTTCTCTGTTAAAAAGATCGCATTGTCTCAGTCTTTACTTCAAAGTCATGCAACTGTCTAAAATACTTTTTATTATTTTGAAATCTTTCAAGGCTTTCAGTTGGAAATATTTGAAAGACATCTCCTGTTACATTTATTTCCATAGGATAAAACAATTAATTAAGCCTAAACACCTAAGTGTAGAATGGCAGTAAAAGGAAGCGTGAACTACCAGCTTAAGACTCAGAGCTCCATGTGCCTTTCCTAATTAGTCTGTTTGTCATGAAGAAATAGGTGTTCTTTAAAGGAACAGCAACAATACTGGACCAACAGAGGATGTGTGGAGTGTTTTGGCAGAGTAACTTGCGTGCAGCACTAGATCATTAAGTTCAGCAAAACGGTGAAGGAAAGGTTTACTATAATCCATAGCCTGGAGTGAGGTCACCAACAAAACTGACTTCATGACAAGAACAGACCCTAGACTGATAAGAAAATGTCCTCTGATAAAGGTCAGCATTCCTTTGCCTAAACAGGTCTTTAAGGACTGTGAAAGAAAAAAATGTGTTAGCATGACTTGCTTGGACATACAGTATGTGGCCATCAGCACTGTGAAAAATTGTGTGGGTTACATTCTAGAATTTGACCATTCAAATTCTAGAAATGTTGCATTTGTAGCAGCAATCAGCTCCTCAGAGAGGAGGCAACAGAGTGTGAAACCTGAATTCAAGCAACAGAGGGGCTAGAAGAATAATCAAAACCAGAAATAACTTGGAGCTTCCAGAAATTATACTCAAGGTTTGCAATAAAGCAATAATATCTGTATTTATGCAGACATGTATGTATGGACGTGTGTGTAATGACAATGGCATTGTTTCCAAGCAGAAAGATTGTTGCCAAATATTGTTCTCCAGCTATCATAATTTTCCAGAGTGAGCTGTTTTTAAATATTCTCTAAGGGCTTCTGGTCATAAATATTTCTGAAGAGTATGCACTTAACTCATGCCAATCAATATCGTAAAGCAACCCTACAGCTAAATTAGCAAAGTAGAGAACTCGTACTTATTGACTTAACCCTGATGTTACTCTACCTAAGGCTCAAGGTCTGCAGTTTATATGGTAATAGTATTTCTGTTTTCAAAAGGTGTGCGTCCTGATCTTACATTTTTATATAGAAGATTAAATACTTTATAGCATACTTTCCTATTGAGAAAGCTCATTTGCCTTGAGGAAAAGGCATCCTCTTATGAATATCCTTTAACTTTACAGGATACTGCATTTCTGAGAACCAGGATCTCTCCTGGACATTTCAAAGGACTACACAGAGGACCTACTTTTTTCTGAAGGGACCCAAGTAACTGTGTTTGGACTTTTAAATCAGTCCTAGTATACGGATGTGGACTTCAGGTAGAATGAGCAATGCAAAGAACTTGTTTGGACTTGGTGTCTCCTTGTATTTTTGGGGACTGATGGACCTTACTACAACTGTGCTGTCAGGAAGTGCCAGGCCCCTCATAGAAGGGCAAGAAGACAACCTGTCACACAAGCTGCATCAGCGTATGAAGAGGAGCTGGGTGTGGAACCAGTTTTTTGTTCTGGAGGAATACACAGGGACTGACCCTCTCTATGTTGGGAAGGTAAGACCTACAGTGGGAGGATGTCTGTAAGAGTGCATCCATCTGTGTATCTGCAGATGGTGGTGAAACACGGGATGTTTCCTTAAGTGACTTTGCCGTCTTTGTGGCCGTGACTTCATCCGCATTAATTTCGCTTCTGCTCCCAAGAGCTTTTGCCCCATGTCACCTTTGTTTGGGAAGAATTTCTGTTTCAAGGGGCTGTCAATATATTTGCCTATTTCAAAGAGATCTGCTGCATCAATCATCATCTGCAATTTGAGGTAGTGTTAGAAAATCTGCAGCATTCTTTCCAGGGACTCCTACAATGTCAAGGCAAAGCAAGGTTATATTGACATATAAGGATTAGGAAAGAAAGGAAGCGTTAGTGATCATGCTCCTATCCACGATCAAGTCAGCTAGAAGCTGCAATTCAAAATCAAATTAAATAGCCAGTTTGCCTTGAAAACTGACATCTCAGTTTTTGTTTTCTGCAAATCTTCTGGGTCAGAGTATCTTCTGGCTTACCATATCTTGACTGCAGGTTTATTTTATGCACTACAGAGAAGTTGCTCCAGATTTAGAAGGGTAGATGGACACCTCATTAAATCCAGCTATGAAGGGTCCTATTTTTGGATCCCTTATGCCCCAAGAACCTACCCATCAGTGCAGATATGTGTAAAATGTATTCCTGAGCTCATTCTATACCTATACTTGGTAATATTTTGCATTTACTTTTCTGTGTCTCCTTGAGGAAGAAGATGATGGAAGTCAGACCAGTAACGTCTGCTATCACAATCTGTCTCATTATAACCACCCTTTTTTTTTTTGTTTTTTAAAGATCCTGAATTGCTGACCCTGTACTGACCCTGTTATTCAAAGTTTTATGGTCAGCATCAAGTTTGCTTCTGTTCTACACCAAGGTGACAAATCTGGACAAAAATGTGGAGAGAGTTAATGTGCTTAAGTGTTTGAGCAATAGAATCAAGATTTTACATGCCTAGGCTATCAGACACAGCTATGACAAGTGGAGACTACACATAGATATATATTTTGAAAAATAGCTTAGAAAGGATGTCAGAAAATAATTCCTTCACATTTCATTTCTTATTTTTTGTACAATGTAGGCTCTGTTTTTCCTTCCAATCCATCCATCTGCAGGAAAAAAAAAATATTACATATCCAGAGGCCCAGTTTGGAAACATATTTATCATTCTACAGACCCATAGAGCTAAACTGTGCTCTCAGTCACACCAGTATAAATCAAAATGAATCCACGGACTTCAGAAGACCTCCTTCTGATTTATCCCTGCATGACTGGCAGCAAGATGTGCTCGCCTTCCTCCCACAGCAATGGCATTACTAGTGATTGCCTCCAGATGAGACCTCATTAGTCTTCATTCATTTGTGCACCTAGTTTTTCAGCTCTTGATATCTCTATTGGTTAAAGAAATTAATATTTGTTTTCAGGCAATTCCCAGCTTCAGAATAAGGGCCAGACTAATTATTTCCCATTCTCAGTTACATCTGAAATTACTTCAGGCTTCCACTTGTGAGCCGAATCTTAAGTAAAAAAAGTATGGGGAGAAACCAGCTCATCTTTTAGACCTGGTGGTGTCATTTGGAGGACGTGCATTTGGCACAGTCAGCAGCACTCCTGAGCTTGCCACCACTCAGCTGTGCCCAAGGCAAGGACACCAAGACGGCTCCTCATGGCCTGTGCCCGCCACTCTAAAGCTCAAGCTGCCGTCAGGGAGCCTCTCCAAGGCTGCCTGGGCACCGGCTGCACTCGCACCACGGTGCACAAGGGCTAATTAGCTCCCACGGTTAACAGGGCCAATTAGTCCCACGCACTGCTGAGCCGACATGGCTGGATTCCTCGGAAGGCCTCCTAACTCAGCAGTGCTCCACGTAGTCCCGGCACCAGGGAACTCTGCTGCCAAAAGGGGCCTCTGGGGCTCACACGTTCCATTGTCTCCCATCCCCAGTCCGGGTGCGGAGCCACCAGCCGAGCAGTGAGATGAGGGCTGTGGGGCTCTGTGAGGCGAAGGCTTCCCCTCGCCTCACCCAGCCAGAGGCACAGGCGCTCCAAAGAGGCAGCAGCCTCCCACAGTTCATCGCCCGCCTGCATTTGTGCTGCCTGAGTCTTAGGGATCCTTAGGAAAGGGGTCAGCAGGGAATAGACTGTGGGGTGAATTAATTGTTCTGGCAGGCCAGAAATTTTTCAGCCCAAGTCACCCCGGGCTGACTCAAAAATAGCTCTGTAAAGGCTTGCACAGTGGGGTGGAGGTGCAACAGGGCTTTCAGTCTGCTGCTGGCTGCTCACACCAGCCCTCCAAAACAGCCCTGGGTCCCATACCAGGCCAGGCAGGGCCTCTTCTAACTGATACCACCACAACATCCTGAAACATCCTCGTAGCCAGGCATTGCTTTTATCCATCTGCTCTCTCTAAGCCCCTGTCAGAAGGAGAAAGAATGTACAGCACAGAGCCAGTTGTACAGCTGGTTCTGGCTGGTTCTGCATGGCTGGAGCAAGGAAAAAAGCACCCTGACTTGAACCATAGGTCCAGGATTGCCTGGTATGGTTTCCAAGGCTACTATGATTCTGTGAACTTTCCTAGGCAACTGTTTAAGGCAAGGTGCAAAATATGTTCTGGACAGGGAAATGAAAGAAACTTCCTGATGTGAAGTCAGTACAATTTTTGCATTTCTCCAGTGCTCATGTTAGTGATTTAAAGTACTTCAGCTTCAGAGGGTTCCTGATCCTGTCACAGATAAATACAAGCCTTCAGTTATCCTAGAGGTGGCCATTATTGGCTAATAGGATGAACCAGGGAAACCAAAGCCCCTTCATTTGCTACAGCAGGTATTTTCCACATTCAATGAGCAGCCTACACTGTGTCAGTAATTGAACTCACTAACTGGGGACACACTACTCCGTTTTGCCATGTTGGAGACTCCCTAACCCTGTTTCAAAGAAGCATTTGAATCACAGCAGCTGAATAAATGAATAAAATGCAACCTCTCCACAGACTATCAATGTACATCAACCACACTCACTCATGCATCCTTACAAAAATCGCCTGGAGGTGCTACCTCCCTGGAAGCAGAGAAGGGAGAAGCACATCAAGGATGGAGCCACAGACTGGTTAGCAGAGCTGTGTGCGTTCTCCCCTGAGCTGCTCACAGCAGCACTACTCTCTTCCACATGCCCTTTGCCAGGAAATGTGTCATTCCAATGCAGATGTAACATCCTTATTTTTTTGTACTATTCTCATCAAAAGAAGCAATGCGGATTGACACAGTTAAAAATTTCTGAGGAGTTATCAGCTTTATTCCTCCAATAACCCATTCCTTAATATGCAGGAGAAAGTACAAATTCCTCCCACTCTGTATCAGCCACATGGCTGCACAATTTATTGCACCACCCATAAAACAGAGCCAACTTAAAACTAGATCACCCTTCTGACACAGTGACTTTTACACTCCAAACTACAGCACCTTGTTATGAGGTTTGGTGTGAGCTTCAGTCCCTTCAGACACCAAATTCTTTCAGATTTATTGCAGTCTGGCAGTGTTATGTCTTTTATACTCTTTTTTGCTTTGTCTAGAAAGAGCAAGTTATACAAGAAGCTGCAAAAGTGCTGCTTGCATTTCTTACTGCCTAGCCTTGGTTCAGACCAAATGTTTCTAGCAAATCACAGTTAGATAAAGATCCTCTTGTACTCCCAAATTCTTAATAGCATGCCACATTCATTCCTTGTTTGGTCCCTTCACAACTGCATTTGTTCCAAATAGGGCTTCGGACAGAAGGTGTAATTTAACCCATGAGTTTGATTCATTATTTGCTTCTAAGTATTCTGAAAATTTCTGAACACCTACTGCTATTTCAAAAAAATGCTTCTTTTTTTCTTTCTCTTTTCCTTTTGTTCTCCTTTATCATCTTCTTTTTCTTTTCCTGTTCCTTTTCTCTTTCTTTTTTCATTTTCTTTTTTCCTTGTTTTTCATTTTTTTTTAATTTTTCTCTTTCTTTTCTGTTTCATTTTCGCATTTTGACTTTGAATTCGACTTTGATTTCCTCTTTCCCTTTTTTTTTTTTCTTTTCTTAATTTAATGAAGACTTGTTGGTGTTCCAAAACACATTTTCTTCCATCAGGCCCCACTCTCATTCCCCAATCAGGTCTAATATCTGTATCTGTCTCTGCAGCTGCATTCTTTCACTGGTGCACTAATGCACTAAAACAAATGCCCAAGATGTAGCTTAGTGGTTCTGAATCAATTTGAAAAGCTATAATAGTGTCCTCCTTCTGGAAGTACCCTGTCTACTAGCTCCTACAGTGATAATCTCTGAGTTACGGGTGTTTAGGGTAAGTAATGACAACCACCATCTTTTTTTAAATTAATCACAAGATGGTGTTTCCTGAAGATACGCCAGTTTGCTGCCCTGGTGCCTGCATGTGAATTAATACACATGGCAGCCATCTAAATTTAACTGTTTACCACTGCCAAATTTTTCTGGGCTTGTTCTTCCACCATTCAGTTAATACATGACCTGAGAGCTGCCAGCTTTTCTCCAAAACACTGATGTTTCTCAGATGCAGTAGCACTGCATGGATGGAGGCAGAGGAGGAGGAAGTGAAATACCAGTGAAATATCAGTGGCCTGGAACAGCCATTTTCACAACCTGCACCTTCAGCTCTTGCAGCCGCACTGCAGCGCTGCTGCCCTTAACGCTTGCTGTCAGCAGTCGCTTGGAGACGATGGGCCACCTCCATACAGACCTGTCTGTAGGCTGGGATATGCCAAGGAAAACTACGGGATTCCACCTCAGCTGAACACACTCTTGCCCTAAAATAAGGAGTGGGTCCAAGTTTTGCAAAGGTCACGTGACGTACCTGAGAGGCAAGTAAAGGAGACACCCTTCAGGGGATGAGTATCTCCCACCCAGACCCTTCGCTGGGGGAAAAGGTCTTTCCACTCCCCACTCAACAGGAATGAGTATCCTAAGACAGCTGAGGAGCTGCTTCACTGGCACTAGAAATGCTTAGGTCAGATAAGTCATTTTGTCCACATTCCTATTAAACTTTATCCTATGTAATAAGTTATTGTATATGCTCCTTATTGCTCTTAAACAGCTCAGAGATGAGATTTCTTCTTTCTTTCTTGAGAGAATAGTCTGTAATCAACTGTACAAAGTTTGACTTCTGCTTTTAGACACAAATTATCCGTTTCTGTTCGGATTCTTTCTTCAATACCTGTGTTCATATATGCAGTTTATTATTCTAAGATTTTTCTCTCCAGTACAAATATTTACCTATGTTTGGCCCCATCCTCCAAGATCACTCCCATATGTCCTTAAAGCTCATCAAAGCATTAAACACACACCTAATTCAGACCATATTTCTGAGATGATTTGCTCATATATGCATTTTAAAATGTGCTTAATTGAATCCAGCCCACTTTCACTACTTTTTTTAAATTATTATTTATCCTTTATTCATCTCCCACAATGATAATCACACTGGAAAAGAGTATTCGCATCTGAACCGTTCTGATTATTGCACCTCAAGTCCACTGCCTTCCTGTCTTTTGGTTCTGAATGATTACTGTCACTGGGCATTGTTCTTTGTGCTCTGTTCCTCAAAAGCACAGAAGTATGAGCATATCATTGTGGATTTTCATAGTGTGAGCGAAATTAAGCAATTTGATTGCTTTTGATAATCATTCCAGTATTTCATGGGAACCAGGTGTTTAACAGAATGTAGTCGCCAGAATGATGTGTTTCCCTGTTTTAGATTATAATTAAGTAAACTGCATTTACTCTTGCTTCTGTTACATTCACAGCTCTCTGTAGCTGCTCAGAACTAATTAGCAGTCATACAATAAATCCGTTTGCTGATTTCCTAGAAAATCTGGGATGCTTCTCATTTCTATAGCCTGCCATGGGCACAGGCAACTGTTTCTTACTGCTTTCCTTGCCTACTATTTGACAATATTTCTTCCTAAAGATGTAAGAATCCAGACTAATTTTATTACTAAAATTTAACAGAAAAAAATTAAAATATTTCTGAATCGTAACATTTACTGGGTAGCTCTCCCATTCTGCTTTCCCCTTGATCCCAAACAGATTTGCCTTATTTGTCCCAACATTATGCTATCCCTGTAGTATTTGACTCCTCTTAAGCCCTATGAGCAAGCACAGCCTGCAGCTTTGCTGACCTCACTTTATCCCAAATCTTCTCAGTGGCCATTGCAACAAGGCAAAAGATAATTATTGTGTTGAGTGAGATTCCAAAAGGGCACAGAGCCTGTTCCTGTTCGGGTGCCTCTGCCTTTTCTTTTGACACAGCTGTGGGTGCAGAAACAGGAAGACAGGAGAGGGATTTTAATTGCAACTATGCAATACAGACTTTACTATTTGCCTCTTTCAGCAAAGCAAGTCATTAAAACCAGCTTGTGAGTCCCGACAGCGAGACCAGAATGCTTGGGATGATCACGTGCTTAGTGTTTCTCAGCAGCTGCTTACCCAGCTCGTGGTCAAATTGAATCCTCTTCCTTTCCACAGCTCCACTCTGACATGGACAGAGGAGATGGTTCTATCAAATACATCCTCTCAGGAGAGGGAGCTGGCATTGTGTTCACAATTGATGATACAACAGGGGACATTCATGCCATTCAGCGGCTGGACCGGGAAGAGAGGTCGCAATACACCCTCAGAGCGCAGGCTCTGGACAGGCGAACGGGCCGGCCGATGGAACCAGAGTCAGAGTTTATCATCAAAATCCAAGACATCAACGACAATGAACCCAAGTTCCTGGATGGACCTTACGTAGCCTCTGTTCCAGAAATGTCACCTGTGGGTAAGACAGATTTTGTGGAGTCTCTTTCCCTTAGAAGCAAATTGGAGACGGTCACTAAAACACAAATTCCCTGACTCCTTGATCCCAGCTTCTGCCCCTTGCGCAGGAGCGGCAGGACAGAGAAGCTTATCCTGGGGTGCCTGCTTGTTGTAGAAAAGAGACAACAGGCTTTACATCAGCATCAGCACCTCCGAAAGAAAACATGCCAAGGGAAGCCCGAGAGCTGAAAAAAGGTGTGAGTCAAACATGCCACGTTTAGACAATTTGTAGTAACATAGTGCCCCTTCTCCTCTGACATCAGATGGTAGAAACAATAATGTCCATTAGACAGCCATTACCATCCCAAAAATAACACAGTCTTAGCAACGTAATCAAGTTCATACTGAGAGCTCAGCTACTGTTCAGGAGCCCTTGAAAACATGGAGATGTGAAAACAATCATTAGCTCTTTCTAATTCATGTAAGCCTGCACTAAACAAAGTTCAGTGAATCCTGAGATTCTGGTACTATTTGCTCTCCACTTTTACAGAATAGGATCACGTTGAAGACACTCCTGTTATTGCAATGCAGAAGACAAACAACAGCCTTCCTATCTTCCTATCCTGACACAAGTCAGGAAAAATAATTTCCATATAAGAAATCAAATAATCTCAAATAATCACACAAAATAATTGTTTTTCTGGACTTTTTTTCTTTCTTTTTGAGTTGTCTTCATTTGCTTATTGCTTTTTGGCTCTGTGACATCACTGCAGAGATAATAATACTGTATAAATTTCATGTCCTGAAGTTACAGATATGCTTCAACTTCTCATTCTTCAGTATTATGTTGACATAAAGCTAGAGAGAGGCATCAAATACAGACGTTCCAGTGAGAAATAAAGTTTTTTAATGGTAATGGCTAGCTTGAATTCAGATTTATCTTCAAGTGCTTATCTAGTAACATCAGATTTGTTTGTAACACAAAACATTATGTAGAAGGCTGGATACATTCATAAAGGCATTGTCTGACATTTTAAGGAGTCAAAACCCACACATATTTCAGTTGTGCCTCACCTTCTCCTTGTTCTTGATAAATTACATCACCTGCAAGCCATTACTAGCTTCAGAGGAAGCAGACCTTGAAAACCAATTGAAAAAAGAAATATATATGCCTCTGTGTGGGTTGCAAAGGCACTTCAGCAGTGTATAATCTCTAGGCCATGCAATGTAAACTGCAGTCCCACAGCGAGATTACCTCAGAGATACATCCCTTCATGCTCACTGTTTGTGTACAATCCCTCAGTCAACTTACAGCATTGATGGGCCTGCTGCAACAGTTCATGATTTATGTCAGCAGAGCTATGGAACTTCTTTGAGCTGCCTCCTAATAACATTTAAAATCAAGACAAGGGGAAAAGAAACAAGCAGTGTATAATTACCATCTCTCTGCCAACCATAACAAAGTACTGTTAGTTCAGCAATTCTGTAACTGTGGTCCATAGAGTACTTGCTCTTTTATATCTTCTCATAGAAGCATGATGAATTAATACCTATTAATTCCTTTAGTGCTAATGAGCTATAAGTATGAACAATAAGTACAAGCACTATGAGCATCAAGTGAAAAATTTTTCGGTGTGGGAAATCTCTTGTTAGGCATTTCAATTTACTTTGAACTGTGTACTTTTCCTGCCAGCTCTTTATCCCACAAGGTCTTACCTTGATGGTTTTTTTGTCAGGCACCTCTGTTATCCAGGTGACAGCAACAGATGCTGATGACCCAACCTATGGGAACAGCGCAAGAGTCGTATACAGTATTCTCCAAGGACAACCATATTTCTCTGTGGACTCTCGGACAGGTATGTTATTTCATCAGGGAATGAGTCAATGTGAAAACCAAAAGAAAAAGCTGCAAGCAGAAGGAAAGGGCAGTGCATCATAGCTGTGGTCAGAGAAATGCGTTTTTGTGGCTTGAAGCCAAGACAGAGCAGCACTGTGCAAGGGGTAAAGTAATGCTGCGGCAGTGAGCTCCGGAAGAGGAACGTGCTTTTTCCAGTGATATATTCCTCTGAATGACCATATTCTGCAACTCAGCATCTGGATGGGTTTGGTGCTGTAAATACCCTTGCTGGCTTCTATCATTGAAAAATGTCTTCAAAAGATCTAGTTGATAACAAGGCTTAGGGGGAAAAAAGATCTATGAACCAGCAAGGACTGGAAAGTGCAAGCTAAAGGATGCAGTTATCTGGGGTAGTTTTACCTAGAGGTGCCCTTGTTAATAACTTTACATTTATCTATAGGACACCCTCTCTGTTTCACTTGCTTTCTCTCTCTTTTTTCTATACATCCAAGGTTTATATTCAAAAGTGGAATCTCACAGATTTTGACAGTTTCTAGAGGGCATCTGTAGCGCTAAGGTCAGAAACTCATGAGACGATAGTCATTGCAGAGCCCTAGGGGACAACATAGGAAAAACACTGATTAAACTTCTTCTAAAGTTAGCAGTTTATGGCGTAGGTGCTCTAGCCAAAGACAAACTTGTATGTGGCATGTTATTTTCTCAGCTTTGTTAATATTTACAATATAAATAAACTATTAATACTCCTTTTGTAATCAGGTATCAACCACAGACAAATAAGGGTGTAATCATAAATTTGCTGAGTACCAAGTTATTTCTAAGAAAGCAAAGGATCAATATTCAGGGCCAGACCCAGTACAGACTTAACCACTAGAATGCAGCTTATACAGAAGATAGGCCCTTAAGTCCAAACTCATGTACTTTATCGGTATTTAACCCAGAAAAGGTCTTTTTCTCCTCTGATTAACTTCCTAGTCACTTACACCTGCATCTCTAGACAGGCTCAGAGATGCCTTAGCCTTTAGCTGCTTCAGTCAGCAACTGGACTCCCATTTAGGGTAAGCACTGTTGCGAGCCAGAAGCTATTTCCCTGTCACAAGCACTGGACTGTAATCAGCTTTCCCTGTGCAAACTCACCTGTGGGACTTGGCAGTTCACAAAATGCAATTGCAGCTCTGATGTTCTTCTGAAACAGAGCTAGAGCATAAGTGACCAACAGCTCCTTTGTATTGATAGATAGTGATCAAAACACCCAATAGTGGACAACTTATTTCAGCACAGTCCTCCTCTATCAGCATTTGGAGTCCTTACCATTTAGGTCCCAACACAGCCTCTTAGTTCCAGAGGTGTGCTCCCATTCCTATTCTGTCACTGTCCTCACAGGTGCTGAACAAGTGCCTATGTGAAAACACAACTTCAAAGGAAAGTTGAGAGCCTCCTCTTCCCTTTTTCCAGAATACTTTTACAGCCAGACCACAATCATGTTCCTCTAGAAGATAAAAGAACTCTCGCACTTCCTATGAAACCATCTGGCTGCTATAGAAAAGAAAGGACATTGCCTCTGCTCTTCAGTTTTCTTAAAAGCACAAACCTCACTCAGTTTAGTGAAAGAAATTGTTCTAGTGCATTTATTTGGAAGACCTGAGGATCTTAACCTTTCCCATAGCCTTTCCTATAGCCCTAAGGATGGGTTTTGTGTTCACCACCATTCCTAGCATTTTGCTGACTGACTGTGTGCAGCAGCATCAGATGCTCCCTGCTCTGCATTGTTGCACCTCTGGGTACCTGATCTGGCTCTAAGTCTTGGTGTCCTGGACTAGCCCTCCTCTAGGCACCAGAGGCCCCAAAGACAGGCATAGCAGAGCCTAGTGGGTTTAGGCACTGATGTCTTTTTTTAGGGCAAGCCAAGAGTGGAAATTCCCTACAAAGTGTTCATATATGGAGAAAATATTTCCCAAAATGCTAAGTATTTTCATATCTTATTTATATATCCATGGGAGCTGAGGAACTACAGCACTCCACAGGAGGCACTCAGCTTTGCAGGATGGGACTCTGAGGAACTCTAGGCAGGAAGATTAAAACAGAGCACTGCGTGTTGTACCATACTGGTCACTATTTCTTCCCTTCACACACAGTGATAATTGCCGACGCAATATCCTTTTACTGCTTTTTTATTAAACGCATACATTGTCTTCCTGCTAAAAATAAAGACTAAATGCAGATCAATCAGGTTAATAGTGTGCTGATGTGCAAGTGCTGCCTGTTGAACCGTGCGACTGGGATGGTGCTTGGGGCTGACACGCTTGCCCCCCACCCCGAAGAGCATCCCAAACGCGCCGCTAGCAAGGAATAATCCCACGGCAGCGCATCCCCGGGCCGCGCTGCCGGCTGCTCGATGGAGATGCTGGAGGCGTGAGGGCTGGGAGGGCTGGAGGGTCGGAGGGCGGACAGCCGGGAGACGCGGAGCTGTGCGGGACAGCGGGAGCGCCTGGCAGCCCCGCGGCACCGCAGCGCTGCCCGGGCCGGCGCTCGCAGCCTCCATAAGAGAAGTGCTGCTGCCACCTCATGTCCTCTCGCAGTAGTGTTACCCCGAAGGGGAAGGACAAGGGATGCCCGGCGGTCCGCGAGAGCAGGGCGGCCCCTCCGGAGCGGGCGCGGCGGGATCTCCCCAAATTCTGCGCTCGCAGCCCCAGCCTGAGTCCCGAAGGACGCGAGCGAAGCCCGGGTGGTCTCTAGGACTGCGTGCTCAGGAACGCTCTGGAAAACTTGTCTTGGTGGATCTTTTAGCAAAGCACATCACTACCAGCTTTTGTGCAGAGGTAATCATCCTGAGCAGGTCCTTAATTCGACGTAGCACACTGTTCCCAAAAAGCTTTTCCTTGGAAGGCAACATTTTAATTTTGAACAGCCTGTCCCAGAGCTGATGCATTTTAATTTACTTGTTTAAAATTCACACCTTCTGTTAACCTAGATTCCACTTGGGTGAGTTTTACTCTGCCAGGAAAGGTGGGACTCGGTGCAGAGCCTGGTCTCATTCTTGGCACAGGGAATAGGACACAGGAGCAAGAGCCCTCCACCCTCTTTGTGTACTCTCTAACTGCCATTTTCTTTTGTTCCCCAAACGCCTTTCCACCCTCAATCTCAGGCTTAATTAGAACAGCTCTAATGAACATGGACCGAGAAGCAAAAGAATATTACGAAGTGATTATCCAGGCCAAGGATATGGGTGGACAGCTGGGAGGATTAGCTGGAACAACCACAGTCAACATCACTCTCTCTGATGTCAATGACAATCCACCCAGATTTCCACAGAGTGAGTACCCGTGGTGCCACGACGGGCAAAAAGGGGTGGCTGAGTTTTAGGTCAGCTGTTTGCTCTCATGACAGCCACTTTCAAACTCAGGATAGTGACAACTAGAGATGGGCAGAATTTCAGGTTCGATATGGAACTTTCCTTCAGAAAAATGCCAAAAGGACTTATTTGGCATCTTGACTTTCAGAAAATGTTTCTGACCTTCAAAATTATCAAAAACAACTTTTTTTTTTTAAAGGATGGAAAATTAATTTATAGAAAAAGGCAGGAGGGAGAACTTTTGTGTTTAGACTGCTCATGGCCATTGCCTTTGGCTACTAATTGCTGCTCTGATTGTCTTTTCATCCTATCTCCAGAGGATGTCTCTCAAATCAGGGACATGTGGTGGTGCTGGAAGTTGAAAGATAATTCATTCAACGCTCCAGGCAGACCACAGCAGGGGAGCGTCTGGGAGCTGTGCTGCCAGTGTGGAGTGGGTTGTCTTACAGGCTGTTCTCCAGGAAAGGTTCATCGAAAGCTTGGCAATATACAGTTAAACCCTAAGATATGTAACAGCCATACTTAATGATGCAAAAATAGGCAACTCCACTCTTATCAGAAACATTACTTTGTATTTACACAAGCGAACTCCAAAACAAGATTTGCAATATTTTGCTCTCTGTTTATAACATTTTTTAATCACATTTATTTGCATAATTCTATATTGCCATTAAAAATTCGAAAG
Organism: Oxylabes madagascariensis; assembly: GCA_013400675.1. Taxonomy (NCBI): domain Eukaryota; kingdom Metazoa; phylum Chordata; class Aves; order Passeriformes; family Timaliidae; genus Oxylabes; species Oxylabes madagascariensis. Next base: position 23,240 of record VYZR01083965.1, read on the forward strand.
CAGCTTTTCAGTTTTGATTGGACTAAATCTTTCAAGGGATGTAATTTGGGATTTTTAAAGAAAACTGATTCTTTTAGTGGTGTAAATCAATCTCAAGCCATTTTGGTTTTGACGTTTTTCTCATTTAGCTGAGTAATGCAAACTCCCACAGTTCTTTCTGTTGGTATTCTTCTTCTCCATCTGTTTCTGCATGTTGCACTACTAAATCAAAGTGTTTCACTAAGATCAGCAAGAAATCTCAATTTTCACTTTTCTTCTTCAGTTAGAGCTACTTCTTGAGCACACCATTGCCAATTGCGTTTTGAAAGCGGCATGAATTGCAACTGATATCAAACTCTTGATTAAGAAAAATTACAATTCATCAAACCTCAGCCTTGGTGTTATTCTGCCTTGTAAGGCTTAATAGTTGGTGCATTCAAGTGGGGGTGCAGCAAGGAAGGTTTGAAAATAAAGCATGATGCCAGAAAAGAATTTTAGGTACAATATTTATCTTTTCAAAATACACTTTTAAAATAGCAGGTTGTTCTTTCTCCAGTCTTGATGCTAAGCAAATTAGCAATGCAACAAATGTGCTCAAAACAGTATTCGTAGGGAGAGGCAATTCATTTTAATAGAGCAACTGATAAATTTGAAAGAAACAGGCAAGCTCCTGAGCTTTCTTCAGAGCTGAAAAAAAGTTTGTAGGGACTTGAGAAAGGATTTGTGGCGCTCAAAATTATGTTTATTCCTGCTGTACAAACTGATCTAATAAAAAGATGCCTGTCCTATTAAATATGTTCCATATCCTACTTTATATCATGGCTGCAACAGCACTGGTGTTAATTGCCCTATTTTTCTAGTTGAAGTTCCTATCTTCAGGTGTATTGCTGTTTTTAAAAAAACCCATTCAACAAATCTGTTGCTATAACAAACACCTAAATAAAACTTGCCCAGGAGATTTAGCTGGGCTGTGGCTTTTTAAAGAAAATCACATGGCTGTCACAGCTTTGATACAGGTTCTACAGACTTTCTGCAGGCCATGCAGTGTTGTGGCCTCCCTGATCCACTCTTTGTATTGCTTTGCAGTTTTTTTGGTTCCTCTTCACAGCCTGGTTTTTCTCCTCTCTCCCTCTGTGCTGCTTGTGGCAGAGCATTATCAGATGAGTGTGCTGGAGTCTGCTCCCATCAGCTCCACTGTGGGCCGTGTGGTTGCTAAAGACCTGGACGAAGGCATTAATGCAGAGATGAAATACAGCCTTGTGGATGGAGATGGACTGGATGTCTTTGATATTAATACTGATCCTAATTACCAAGTTGGCATCATCACTGTGAGAAAGGTAAAAAAAACTTCCTTTTTATAGTAATTTTTATGGCTAACAGACCTGGTTACATTTTATGTGTCGAATATTCCCTTATGCCTGCAGGAACTTGGTTCCCATTATGTGACAGTAGCCCCTTTCCAGCTGTAAAACACAATTTCTTTAACATTTATTGCTAAAATATGAAAGCAGACTGCATTCCTAGGAACAACTTTTATAAAGTGGGAACAGCATTAGCATAAACATGTCTTTTCCCACCAAAGGAATGCTCTGATTCCCTATTTATCTATTTAAATATTCTCTGTAGCTTAATTATCCTACAATGCAAGAAATTAGATCAATATTTGCAGTTGAACTGTACATATTTTTCACTCTGGTGTTCCACAAACAATAATAAAGCATGCCTTGGAATTATTTATAAACCAATAAAACCCAGGCAGTGTTGTTTTTGTTTTTTTTTTTAATTGCTGCTTGAAGATCCATAAATGCTAATTAGGCTAGAGGAAGCTGTCTCTAAAATGGCAGCTGTGAAACTGCTGGTACTCTGTACCACAGGCTATGCAGGAAGGCATCAAGTATTTTGCTTAGGCTTCCTGCTATAGGATATTTATTCTACAATCTTACACAAATGTTAGAAGTTCAACTCTGTTTCTAGGTTATGAAATTGTAACCATATTTCAGCCTAAGCATATCTAGTATACTAATAAGGAAGTATAGTTTCCATTTAAATGGCCTGGGATTAAATTGTGCACTAAAATGGAACAATGCAGGGGAAAGCTTTGACCTTGCAAGCCTCTATGCCCTACAGCAAAGCATTTAAGTATGTATTTATGGTCACCTTTCCCTGGCTCTTTTTTTGTGCATATTAGTCCCTAAAGTTAAGCATATCTTCTGGAATTAAATAGATGTTGAATGAAAACGCTAATGTAATTTTCCACTCATTTATCAATGAAAGAAAATAGTTTATTTGGAGTGAATGTGTCAATAAGCTTGACCTTTGTTATTATGAATACAGTTTTGCTGCATCTTCATGTATGTCCGGAGGAGTTATAAAATGTATGGTATCAATCATACCAGATATGTACTGGCATCAGGTACATATTGCTCAATCCACCTATTGTACATAAACATTTATAATATTTTATGTATGTCTTTAGCTTTATATAATGCTGTGATTATCAATAGCCAAACACTGGGAAAGTTGTCCTTTGAATCCACTCAAGAAACAAAAAAAATTCAACTGGTGTCGATACAAAAGGTTATCAAAATGGGGGGAGAGGGGAGAGAGAATTTCTAAACCAAGATTGAAATCTTACTTAAAAGTAAGCAAAACTTTCCTTTTAATTTTTCTTGACACATTTCCCAAGCAAAATAATTAGCACTTCTAACACGGGCATCAGAAAGCCAGAATTCAACAGTTACTGACAAGAGTGTTGCTTGTGGTGCTGTGACTACTTATCACAGCTTACAAATCCCAGAAACTGTTGACCACCTCCTGAAGATTTACAGTTCCTTCCAAGCTCCCTGCCTGGGAGACTGATGCTCACTCTACCTTCCTCTTCTCCCTGCCTTCCCTTTTGCACTGCCCATGGAAGGCAGGGTGGTGGGTTACCCAGCCAGCACAGCACACAAGAGAGCCCTGGCCTGTCCTGCCTTCCTCCTTGGATGATGCCTCATCAATCACTTTCTCACAGTGGGTCTTGCTAAATTTCCCCCTGCATGGTGCCACCTCTCAGTGCCTATGTCAGCACTGGCAGAAGGAGGACAAGGACAAGGAGTGCTTTCCATGGGCTGCCTCTCCTCTTGGCTGTGTTTTGCAGCATGCTAAGTTCACAGGAGAAGGAAATTTGCCTGCCCTCCCCATGGGACCAGCACTGGGAAGAGGTTTGAATGCACCCATGGGAGACAAATCCGATGAGGGGGACAGTGGTGTTGAGATATTAGCACAGGAGAGAAATGGGAGAAAGTCATCTTAGACAATGAAGGCAAACAGGAGCACCAAAAATGTGATGGTCTAGTACACTTGTCTGATTTTTCTCATTTTTCTAACTTGATCTAGGTGATTATGTGTTTTAATCATGTAATTGGGTTTTATAGCTGTTAAGTGTGTCCGTGATTTAACAGCTTTCTTTATAACTTAGCTTTTTAGTGTATATGCAATGTTTCTCATG
>VYZR01083973.1:656-13236 GCA_013400675.1 Oxylabes madagascariensis
CCCAGGAGCACTTTCAAAAATGGGGAGAAGTTGGACCTTCCATTCTTTCCCCCTTTGTCAAACAGCCTGATGGGGAGGATTTTTTCAATGAATGGATATGTAGGATACTTCCCCACATTAAAGAAAATCTTTTTCTACCAAAGCTTATCATATTCACATTTATTTTGGTGGCAATAAATAATAATTCTGGCCTCATCATTAAATTATTTGGTTTGCTAATCATGTGATTTGCTCACAGGATTATTAAGTAATGATGTCAGGTATTTTTAACACAGTTAAAAATTACTTCTCCAGGGGTGACCATTTTAGGACTATCTTCTCTATAAGAACAGGATAGATGTAAAGCTTAACTCACTGCAATGACTTCAGCTGGTTTTGGATCAAGAACCAACAGCAGTTACAGCAGTCAGGCCAGGCCAAAAATGTGCTGAGGAAAGTGCTTTCAAATTAAGTGTCCTCCCAAGGACTTGAAAGAAGTGCCCAGTAATTTTCTTCAGAACTACAAAAATATTACCACTGACAAAGGAAAGTGGTAAGATGGAGCACTTGTTCAGAATAAACCAGAACTGCCTAATCCCTAGAGCCCCTCACATTTTTGGTTTTGCTAGCCGGATCAGGTACTTTTGGATCAGATACATTTTGCTGTTCAGATTCATCTCAGGACCTGGGTCCTGGCTGCTGCTCTTCACCATGCCACAGCTCTGCGCCGTACACGATTTCACGGCTCTTTTCCAGTAATTAACATAACACCAAAGGGCAGCGAGGGGTTGTGGCTGAAAATTAATGCTATAGCAAAGGCCCATTAATCACAGCTTTCTGCACGCCAAATTAACTACAGAAGGTAGTGCTGATAACATGACAAAAATTAACTACAGAAAGCTGCTAAAAAAATGTAAATACAGCCTAAGGTTTTGGAACATTTGCCTTAAAGAGATTTTAAAAGAAGAAAACAATTATTTTGGTTTACAAAACAACCTGTCAACTTTTTTTTCTACGCAGTATTAGAAGATTAGCCCAACAATATGTTAGAGGATTTTATTTTCTGTTTATTGGTTTCTAACCAGGATCTAATCTGTGAAGAAAAAAAAAAAGTTTTCATTTCTGATGCAATCCTGCTGCCTACAGATGTGCATTTATTGTTATTAATGAACAACTACCAACTACTAGACATATGAAGGCAGAAGAGAATAAAAAGCAACCAACCCTCCCAACATAATTAATGGCACTAGTTTTCAGTTAAAAATCACAATGTCCTCAACATTTGACAACAGTTTATATCTTCTGAATAATGGAAAAATTTACTTTGGGGTTTAATGCTGAAAAAAATGCCAAACACTTTTGTTCATAATTCAAAAGTCACTGAAGTCTGTGTAAAGACTTGGACTTTGGATCATATTGCAGCTTTTCCCAGAAGGATTCCTTTTCCTGAGGTGGAGGAAAGCAGTCACAATGTATGAAATTAGCTTATAGAGAATGCATAAAGAGAGTGGGCTTATCTCTGAAAAGAAACCACACAAGGCACAAAGGACCTTTGGTTTGCAATTTCATGTTTGCAAGAATTTTGTATAGTAACTAAACAAACAATATCATTCCATCAAGTGGAAGATTTAAGCTGATTCTTCCAGGAAGCCAATTAACATTTCCAAGGACTTTGTGCAGGATCCAAATGCCACAGTTTGCACATCTAAGACTTAGGTGTCTAAGTCTGAACTAATCCCTACATTCCCTTTAGGGTCAAAGAGAGAAGGCGCCACCTCCGAGAAACTATTTTATCCTACAGCAGGCACAGCAGTCAGGGCTATGTGCTGGACATACCTAATTCTCTGAGAGCTCCAGGGGAATATTTCCTTTTCCAGATACAACCTCAGGTCTGTGCAGCTGGACTTGATGAGTCCCACTGTAATAATGAGCACTGATGCTGAGATCAATAAAGGATACAAGTATGTATCAGCCAAAGGAAAAGAGGTCTGTGCTTTTCATCTGCACACAGAGTGAATGAGAAACTGTGATTTAGCTCAAAATCTAAAAAACACCCACTTGTAGGCTCATTCTTTTTATACACTATTGTGAGGAAAACCATGAAGAAAAAACGTGGATGGGAAAGGGGAAAAATTGAAAAAATACAAGATTTTCTACAGAACATCTTTACTTTTGGAGTGAAACTCAGTAAAAGTCCATTCTCTGCTGAAATTTAATACATTATGCAAGAAAACAAGTTGAAAACACTCTTGATGCTAACTCTTCACAAACATTAACATAAAGCGAATTTCTTAAATGGAACAAAACACTTTTTATAAAATTTCTTCAAATTAAAAAATGTTTGACGCAGAAGTTTCTGAAATCCAAAGCAGATAATGTCTGCATGTGTGTGTGTGACAGAGAGAGAGAAGGAGACAGTCCATCTGCCTTATCAAAAATTATGCAAAAGATTCAAATCAGGCCCTGACATGTGAGGCAAAACCAGATGTTTCAGCCCACAGAAAGCTTTTTATAAAATGCTTGAGGTTTTGTTTTTCTTCCAATGCAAAAATGAAAATAAATAGTCATATTTTTTTAGGAGGTAAACAGAATCCACCAGAAAATCTTTTTTTAGCCTGAACTTTCCTGGTTCTTAGATACTGCAGGCACTTAAATGCTCACAGCCAAAGAGACGGGGAATGGCAGAGACAACCAACCATCACTGGAACCAGTGCAGCATTTAATGACCTTTTTCTGTACACGGTTATCCAAGACAACTGGTGAAAGGAGGAATAGCAAGGGGAAACAGCCGGCAGAACCCCCATCACTCACTCCAGTGTGAATGCAAAACAGCTCCCCTGCCCTCAGAAACATTCCTCTGGATTTACACTGGAGTAAATTAGAGAAGAATTCACGGCAATAATAAAAAAATGTTTACAGTTTTAATAGGAAAAAAAGGTTAAAAATACAAAGGGAACAGTGAAGCATCTTTTTCATATTATCAGTGTTTTTAAAACTTTATCAGACTCAAATTTAGCTTTTAAATGTAGGTCAGAATCAGAACCAGGTTTCAAATTTGCCAGCCCGCCCATGTTTTGTGCTTTCTGCTAAAAAAAGAGGAGTAAGTTTATTAAATCAAAGTTCATGGAACTGGAATCTATAAACCCAAACTTATATATCCTGCTCGTTGTTCTGTGTTGATTTGTTTTGTGATGATTTAGAATCACCATAAGGCAAAACAGTGTCTGAAAAGAGAAACTATGGAAAAGGGGGGAAAAAAAAAAAGAAAAGGAAAGAACTTCTTAGCACACCCAAATGCTTCAGGAGAAGAAATGTGTAGAAATTTATCTAACTCAAGTAAGTTTATTAGTCCTTTGAGAATGCAACACAAGTGCTATATTCCTGTAAAATTTGAAGGTGACTGAATAACCTCATGCTGGACCAAATACAGACCCATTAAAATCCCTGGGAATCTCTCCATTGACTACAATAGGCTTTACATCAGGTCTCTTCTCCTTTTTTAGACAAGGCAACACAAGATGGGGTGAAATTCTATCCCTTATGAAGTCAATGGGAGTTTTGCCACTGACTTCATTTGGACCAGGATTACACTCCTCCTCCATTATCAGAATATGAAGTGTGTTTTCCGGATATAATCTGATGGTTGTAAAAGAAAACAGGAACAAAAAGGCTGCAGCACCATCCAAAAGACAGCAGATATTATGAAATTACAATATTGCCACGTTTCCAAGTGGCGTGAGATAATCTAAAGAACAAGGCTGATGGAACATGAAGCAGTACAAGTGTATAGTAAAGGCTGCATTACTCAAATTACTTGTCAATGCTTATTTATATTGCAAGCTGTAACATAGAAATTTTATGACAAATAAGTCAGGAATAGCATTTCTAGAAATCCTGCCCTACCTACACACTTCCGTTGGCGTTTCTGTGGCTGGTTATCTTGTTAAACTTACACAGAAAATCTCAGACACAAAATGTTTGCACCTGATTTTCCATTCTAGTTCTTCACTCCCCATGCCCAAATAAAATTTTAAAAAATCCTCCAACCAAACCCTTTTTCCTTAAGTTGTCTTAGGTGTGGATACACAAAGGAAAACACGGCATGTTTTTCTGGCCCATCAGGTGTTGTGTGTTGTCAGGCCTTGTGCTTTTTGGGGGCAAAAGTGGGGTTGTGCTTCTCTCAGAGCAGCCCTTGCACTGCTCGTCACAGTCACGTAGTCATTGGTCTGGGGCAAGGGATCAGGGAGTGAGGGCACACTCAGAGCTCACCCCTGGCAGTGTAAAGCTCGGGTTAAAGCACAGCTCCAGGTGGGACACGGCTGCCATTCCGGACAGATGAGGGGGTGCAGCAGTGCCTGCCCTGGTGGACAGTTCTGACCTCCCAAATGAGCTTGAGCCTGACCCACTCATTCCCTCAGAGCCAACCTGGGAAACACACCAGAAAGCAAAACAGGCACGTCACAAAGTGAAACACCCGACACTTGTGTCGGTCCGGAGGCAGGCACACAAAAAAGGAAGCAGTACAGAACGCTGTCTCTCTCACAGCAGATCAGAGCCTGCAGACTGGGCCCCAGATGAGCGCAGCAGGAGGCAGCTGGCAATGCTCTGACTCATGTATCCACCGACAAGTAGCAGTATTAAAACAGGGCGTAAAGATGCCACAGCTCTGCTTGAGCGGTTCGTCAGCCAAGGCAGACACAAGCGAGAGCATCGGCAGAGCCAGCAGTTCCCAACAGGAAAGGCATGATCCTGGAGCAGACGCACGGCTGGGACCAAGGCTCTATCCATACCGGAATAAATGAGGGCTTTGGCTTCTCCCACCAAACTGTGCCTGGGGAAGGTACTCAGCACATGCCAGGGACCACGCTGCCAGTGTCACAGGAGGAACTGGGTGGTCTCAGCCTCCCAAAGTCCTCCCAACTCCCCCCCAGACCACCACCCCACTGCCACCACTACCAAATGGAATGGCACCACCTGAGGCTAATGGCAAAAGAAACACAACCACAGACAGTAATCTGGGTCCCTGACTTTCTGGGCACAGAATCTCTCTGAAAGGAGAGACGGTGCCAGCAAGTCTGAGAAACACTGAACAAAATCAGGAGGAGAGCAGAGCAGTGAGGACAAAACAAAACATGAGGCCAGAGAGAAGGAACGTGGAGTCCAAGAGTAGCTGGAGGTCAGGTTGCAAGGTGTGCTGAGAACAGAGCCCCTCTGAAATTGTTTTAGGATTCAAGAGCAAACCTGGAGTCATGAGGGCATGGTGGTGAGTTCAGCTGGTTTTCTGTGACATCCTGGACTCTCCAGGGCTCACAGCAAATCCAGACTGAAGAAATCCACAGGGGAAAAGCATTAAACAATCCAATCTGAGACGACAAATGGAAAATGAAAAAAAGGGGACTTTATTTGTCAGAGCTATGTTTTCATAGAAAAATAGCTGTTGGTTTAAATACCAAAGGCCAGCTGATAGTGGACGCAGTTTTGCGAGTGCTTTAAACTGCTCTAAACTGGTATTTATGTCTCCAGACTTAAGCATGATGCCCTGCAGCATCTCAGCTAGGAACGACCCCAGCTCAGAGCAGACCCCTCTGGAGGGCAGCACAGGGGCTGCTGAGAAAACTGCCGGCTCCTGATCCCTCCCTGCCAGGCAGCAGACAAGTGCAGAGCCCTGGCTTTGCAGTTTGCTGGGAGCAGGGTGAGCAGGCCTGTGACACCACATTTCAGCAGCTCCAAAGCTGGGCACAACAAAGTTGGCAGGGGGGTGACAGTGCTGGGCTTTGCTTCTCACCAGGGCCACGTTCCAGGCTCCAACAGGGGAGATGCAGGTGGATGCACGAGTGTCTGAAGGACACAGAGGGCTGCACTAGTCCATCTGAGGGTGAACCAACACGCTCAGCAGTTTGCCAGCATCACTAATTGTGGATTGACAAACATGCAGGCCAGTCTGAAAGCTTTCTTTCCCCCCCACACTTTTTTCCTGGATGTGATTTTGGCAGCTCGTTCCCTGGTAATCATATCTCTTAGTCACTGTCTGTCACTTTTAAGCCAGTGTTCTTTCACGCTGTAATTGCATCCCAGATGTAAAGTTACTCCTAAAAGTCGTCTTTGATAATTGCTTTTTCTCCTTCACACCGGGTGAACATTAAAGAGCCAGGCACAAGTGAAACAATAGACTGTCAGGATTCCTTTCTGACGCACTCCATGGATGTGATCCAGTTGGACATTCACGGTGTATTTACCCACCCAGCCCAGCTCCAAGGTAAGCACCTACACTCACTGCTAGAGTGCTGACAGGCTTTATTTACTTCTGCTGTAATGGAGTGAATTCTGCCACAAAAACGACCTTTGTTAACACTGGGGGTATGCATGGGACAAAGATTGACACTGCAGAGGTGGAATGTGGATCACAGGAATCTGCTACAGGAATCATGATACAGCAGCAAAAAGTAGGGAAAAATCACCTTAATTGCATGCTAAAAATAGTAATGCCTCCACACATGATTTGTTAAGAATCTTATGCAATGTGTCCAGCTCTGGAATTTACATTTTAAAGCAGACCAAAAGTTGGAAAGGCTTTAGAAAACACATCTTCCATTAAGAAATGTAAAGAGATCAATCAGTTTAGGCCCTCTGAAACAGAATTTTGAAAGCTTCTGAAGTGGAGAGTCATGATATGAGCCACCCCTTAACTGTATCAGAGAAAGGCCCTAGAAGATCGATTGGCTGAAAGTGCAAAGTAGAGAAATGTAAACTGAAAACAGGACATAAATTCCTTACAGTGAAAGAGTAATTAATCACTGGAATGTACTACCCAGAGAAGTGGTAAATTCATCATCACGTGGAGCCTTTAAATTCAGATTGGATGTTTAAGTGACATGTTCTAGTAGTCCAACAGCAAGTTAACAACCACAGCATCATTCATTTGTATAAGTGTAAAATCATTCCAGTTCCTTACACTGCAAAAATCTTGCCTGCAATTAGGTGGCATTTGTCACAGAGTAGGTCAGATACACTGGGACTATGGTCTCTTTCAGCTTCAAATCTCATTAACCCATCAGCATTTAAATTGTGGGTTTTTTTGGTCAAACCCATAACTTGAAGCAAACTTTGCAGGTAAGAAGAAACTGAAAAAAAAAAAAAAAAAGCATATGTACAACCAACAGAGTTAATTTGTAACAACAATTCGAGCTCTGGAATGTCTTACCTTCTCAGCTGCATCTATTCAGTCTCAGCACTGAAATAAATAATTATAGGAAGTTTTTGCTTATTTTATTTTCTAAACCTATGAATCATTTTTTGGTAAATTCATAAATCTCACTGCTTCAGAGAATAGAATATAAAGGTTTCTGTACTTTGTTAATCAGAGAGACCCAAAAGGCCTTACAGATTAAATTTAGCTTTCCCTGGTTGACTGAGTGCATTGCCATAAATGGATATTTTCAATCTGTGGAGCTGCAGTCCCTATTGACCACACCAGAAGAAAGTAATTTAAAATGGAAAAGATGGTGGGCAGTATTATAAGGTAAATCAGATAATATTATAAGATAAATCAGATTAGTAAGTTAACTCAGATCTCTGACAGCTCATGACTGAGTTTTGGTATGTCAGAAATGTAGGAACCTGAACATCCATGGGTCAACGCAATGAGCAAAGTCCAAAGGAAGTTTTTGAGGAGAGAGGGCAGAAGGTTGTGAGCCACCACAAATGTCCAAGGAAAAAAGGGGATGATGAAGCAGCTGCCTGTTAAAGAGAAACAAATCCATGAAGTATTGGTAACTATATGGATAAAGGTGAACTGAATTCTGAACAATGAAAGAGAGCTGGATTAGGAACTGCAGGTCATGAGCAGTTTCTATTTATTTCATGTAGGCAAACAGAGTACAGGCCAAAGAGCAAAAATATTTGGGTATTTCCAAACAGTTATATTTTGACACTGGGAAAACACAAGAGAAATGTGGTAATAGGAAAAATGTGGACAAAAATTTTGAAAGACAGTGGAGAGTTCTTCAAGAACTTGTTAGATGACCAGGCCACACATGATCAATGGAAAAAGACAGCAGTACCTCAAAGGTTGCCTCCGTTCAGTGACATACTGAATGCTTGGAATTTCAGAAGTTTTATTCAAGAAATAAGACCTCAAACACAAACCTACCCATAGAGATTAGCTTTTGTAAACAGCAGAAGGTGTGTAAAATGGGCAAAAGATCCTAAAGTTAAACGTCATAGTTGGCAAAACTAGTTGAAAGAAAAAATTTAAATATAATGAGATCAAAGAAAATTAACATAGATTTCTCAGTGACAGGGGCAAAATTCTAAATGGAAATAATTTTTAAAAAATTAAATAAATATGTTGTCTATTTGATCATGATGTGTTCTCAATCACCCAAGCATGATCAGTCAATTTTTTATTTCAAAGAAGAAAAAAGGGTACAAAATAGGGAATTAGATAATGTCTTATAAGGATGTACATTTTAAAGCTATCAGCTTGATAACTTGAACTCAGAAGTCATAAAGGACTTGCCTAAAGAAATCATTGCTCACTTGTTGCTTATTTTTACTAAATCCCAAAATACCAAACAAGTCTGAAAGCAGAAGATGAATGATCACCTTGTGCAAACATTTGAGAGGAGCAAACTACCTACCAGAGTTACATTACTGAATATCCTGACATCGACCTCAAACAAAAGAATAAAAAAAGCACATATGGAATTTAACTGATAACAAAATAAAGGAGAACAATATAATGAATACCAGACAACATGAAATGGGTTATGGAAAATAGTGTTACTTAAACAAACTTGAGTTCATTCTCTAAGAAGTTTTTTTTGGATAAATTTAACTGTGTAGATGTAATAAAATTTTATGGGGTGTTTGACTTGGTACCACACAATACTCTGATATAAAAATCAGCAGTATATAGTACTAAGAAACTATACACAAAATACATTGAAAATTAGCTAACTGATATAAGCCAAAGTGTTTGTCAATAATGTAACAAATAGGACTGTTTCTAGGAGGTCACAAAATGATGGCTATAAATATGACATCTACACCATACTATCCTCAAGTATTTGAAAGGAAATTTAAAGTTACAGCTGATACTTTTTATGGATGATTTAAAAACAGTGAATGGCAGACAAAAGTGGGGAGAGGGCAAGTAGAGTGGACTGTAGTGCCCGGTAACCTGGGACTACTAAAAAAAAAGGCTTTTCATAAATTCATATGTGAAAGGAGAAAAAGAATGGGCTGTTCCTACAAAACAGGAATATTCTTTGGATAGCAGCAGTTCTGAGATGGATTTTAAAGCTCTAATGGGCCACACTGAGGTCCTGGCATCAAGCAATAAGTGCTGCTGCAGCCCTGAGAAATCTGCTAAGGTGCTGTTATCTAAGATTAAATGCCTTCTGTATCTTTGGTGGGGCCAAAGCTACCACACTGAATAAAATTTTGTCATTTTTAAAGAACATTGTTTTACTCTTTTCCCCACTCCTCACGCACCCAGCAAGCACAAGCAGAAACTGAAGTACTCTACTGCATATACCACCAACACATTGTTAATGATGATTAAAATTTTGGTAATTTGATGGTCATACACCACAATCCTATGAAAATAAAGCAATGGATTGCACAGGGGATCCTTAACCTATCCAAATACACACAGCAAATCGTCAATCGCCAAAAGAAAAATAATATCCAGTTAAGCGTTTGAGTAATTTTAGATAGATCTAACAACAAAAGAAACAACACATGAAGAAGGTGAACCACTGCTGAAAGGAAAGTGTAGGAGCTTTGCTGTTCTATCTGTGATTCAGCCAAATGTGACTTTTGGGCTCAGAAAGGGGTTAACTGAGTTATATGTAAGGAGGCCAAACTAGATGATCTCATGGTCTCTACTGACTTTAAACACTATGGAAAAGGACTTTGTGATTGGAATGAGATGTTCTCAGATGGGCAATCCCAAATTGAGGCATTAAAAATACATCACTGCAGAGGTTCTATTAGACGCATGGAAAGCTGTTGAATTTAAACTTTTGTAACTTCAAAATTACTGATCCAAATTTCTTAGATTTTTGTCAGTTTATTTTATATTCCCTTTGAGGCAGGATTATTCCTTGCCTATCTATAAAATACCTCATGCTGAAGCTACTTGGAATTTTCTTTTCTCACCGTGGAAAATTCTGACTTTTCATCGGAAAAATGAAAAATAATAATAAAAAAATCTATTTTCAGCCAAAATGCTATTTTTCAGGGGAAACCTTTTCCCAGGGGTGATCATTTATTTCTTCACCAAAATAAATTATTCTGTCAAAAGCAAAACCTTCATCCAAAAACAAATTTTATGGAAAATTTTCAACCCACCATATCTAGAATATTGGTGGTGCTCTAAATAAACAGATCAAAAACACATTAATTGTTATCAGTTGCATGCCAGATAAAATAAATGATTCCTTCACTTTACCCTGAAACTTATTAAATTTGACCTTTGTGGGATGGCTTTAAAAAAATAAAGATTATCTCTGGTCTGTATTCTGTAGCTATGAAAATGGACAACCTTTTTATCTCCTGTGTGTCCACAGGATGATCAACATTTGAATTTTAGCTTAATCTATTAAAAACCTAAATGTGATTTGTTTCCTGCTTGGGGAAAAGCTGAATAATTTAAGTGCGCAGATCTCAGCTGTGATATCTCACCACTATTGATGGAGCAGTGTGTTTCCTGGGAAGCAGGAAGACTTGATGTATCCCACGTCACAGGGATGACCACACAACTTGGTGCCAACCATGGGCACTGACTTCAAATGCATTCACTGGGTCAGGATGTTAAGAAATATACCGCAGGGTGAATGCATCTACAATCATCTACAGTGTGGAAAGAACGGGACTAAATTCCTCCACGCCAGTTTTCTATTTTGATTTCTAGTTATCTTGCCTTGGTTAATTTTTGTGAGCATTCATATTATTTCCTCCATGGTCAGCCTTTCATTTCAGTCACTTCTAACAAATAATGCTTTTATTCTGCAGATTATCTGGTGACAGTATAGTACATTTCCAGATCAGAGTGTTTATAATAACAATAATTTTACTCCTGCTAAACAATACAGGTTGCCCCATGACCTTTGCTTCCAAGCAACAAAAGCCTTTTGACTGACGAGTGGCAAGAATTTTCCAGGACAAGATCTCCTTAAGTTCACATATTTTAGCTGTGCAAGTAAAAATGAAAAGCATGTAGGTCACATGTAGCACAGTGCAGTACACACAACTGTCACCTGTTAGAACTCACTTGACCATTATCCCTCTAAACCAATCTGATCCCACTGGTTTCATTCCTACAGGACAAAAGTCAGTGCAGTCTAAGGGTCATTGCTCCAGGCTCCAAGAAAAAATGACAAGATGAAATAATGAAAATCACATGTAGACATCCCTAGGAGCACATGCAGGAAGATAAAGTGTGCTTTAAGATCTTCTTAGATAAGCCTATTGCAGTTGGCTGGCACAAAAAAAGAAGAAATTAGGTTTTGCCACTCCTTTAAGTGAAAGTAATAAGGAGGCTGGTGGACACCCAGCTCTTTTCTAAGATTAATCATACCAGAACAAAATTTGTCATTCAGTGGCATGTCATGTCCGGAATTATAAAAGAAACCTCTAAATGTCCAGGAGGAAACAGGTCTGGGCCAAGGATTTTTGGGGTCCAGTGTGGAGAGGTGGAGGACTTATCTCCAGAGATGATTTCATCCTCCCAATGAAGGCCATGGCTCCTGTGATGGATGAGGGCAGGCAAGCTTCAAGGGACTCTGGGACAACTGTGCTCTGTGACGAGGTGGCCCTGAGCTTTGTCCTCTTCCTTCTTACCCTCCTGCTTTAGTTTTTCGTACACTGTTTCCGCATCCCTCCTATCTTCTAGCTGTCTCTTGCAGGGATCCATCAGCCTACCGATCACTGACATTCCAGACCAGGTTCTTGCTAGCAGCACTGGCTTTGAGCATTAGCTACCCACAGCTGCAGAGATACACGCAGCATGCCCTGAAAGCAGACCCCACACACCACCCACAAAACAATCCAACCCTGATTGGATGGAAAGGGAAAAGAAAAAGTTTTGAAGAAGCAGCAGAGAAAAATGGAGGGAAAAGTACAAGGGGTGAAACCTTGGTCCTTTCAAAGTGAGAGCCTTGCTACTACTTGCAGCTCTTTCCCGGGCTCGGCTTTGTCCTTTTGAGGTTGTCCACAGACAAGTGCTGAAGACCGCAGAAAATCTGGTCATATTGCTCATCCCAAATGATTTTCCAGGTGGCAACTTGTGAACTTCATGAAGGACGAGATCCTGAGCGCACAGACATCAGTATCCAAGAACTCCAAACAGTGCGCAGGACAGCAACAAGTGACATGGGAGGGAAAACAGTGTGCAGCAGAGTAACCGAAGTGCTTATGCCATGGGATGGCAAAAAGGAAGCCACACGTGCAGCAATGCACCTGGACAACCTCACTCTTTGCACATTGGGTATAGGGCCAGCATAGTCCCCTGAAATTCAGACTGCCATTGTAATTTCAGGGAAGAAGTCAATCCCAGTCACCAGCCATGAGAATTTGGCAGCTGGGTCAGAAACCT
>VYZR01083973.1:23034-57845 GCA_013400675.1 Oxylabes madagascariensis
CAAACTGCCAATGGACAAGCAGAAAGAACACAAAAGGTTGTTTTTGTAGGAATAATGTGATGACACATTTTCAGCAATATATACTATATTGTCAAGCCCTCATTGGACAAGCCAAATATTTTTGTGTAATTTCTGCAATAAAATATGAAAGCAGTAACATTCAGACAGAGAGGCTGGCTTTTGTTAGAGTGGGGCTCCAAGAATAACAGCTTGTGAATTACCAACACCATTGTTTAGGGGGAGAAAGTTGCTTGATATTAACAAATCCGTTAAGCCCAAACTGACACGCCTGTTAAAGCAGCCATTAGTCTCAATCTTTATTTGATTGGGCTTTGTGTCCCAAACATACCAAATAACACCAATCATGGGTACTGTGTTGGGGCACAAATATGTTTTCCAGCAGCTGTTAACGATGATTTATGACTCACATTTCTTCCGTGTACTATGGCACTCGTACAACTCATTTGTGCTACGTGCTTGCAAGAGTCATTTCACCCACCCACCATGCCAAGGAAAGGCAATTGTCTCTACGGATCAAAGGAAGCAAGGCTTGGAGCTGTTACAGGAGCAGCACACAGGTGTCTGGAGCAGGGGCTGAGGAACACACTCCTCTGCTAAGGCCCACCTCACCAAAGAGGCTCCAAGTCTCTCCAGACTTCCTTCCCTGATCTCCCATCCCAAGTTATCATCCCGGTGGGCAAGTGACCTGCAGCACATGTCAATGTTACCCTTTTCAGATAGGGACCACGCACAGGGACAGGGCATGAGTTCTGACCTAAGTGCAGTCCAGGGCCTCAGCACATGGCAAACCCTTTCTCCTTCTCCAGTACAAACTGCCAAAAAGATTTAGGAAGATGGATAACAATTCGCCCAGGAGAAATTTGGCGACAACACTGCTGTAAACATTCCAACCCCTCCGATAAACTTCATATGATAGTACGGCTTTTGGTATGCAGCAACAGTGTCTGACTACACAGAGTTTATTTATTTGCTGCTTGATCTGGGATTTTTTCAATCTGAAGGACAGTTTCTCCTCATCTCCATCTCATATCTTTGAGAGACCTGATCCAGGATAACAGGAGGAAAAATTGGTTTCCACAGAATTATCAAGGCAAATTACAGCAAGGCATGTGGGAATCTGTATTTGAAGTACCCACATTGCTGAATGTTCATTTTCCTTGTTATCTCCTCCTTTTCCAAAGGAAATAGTTCAGTCTTCCACCTTAGCCGAAACTCCCATTTGCACAGCAACTTCAGAAATCTCATTGATACTGTGTAAGGTTATACTGTTAGACATTCAAATTTGGATCTGGAGGGTCACAAACTTGTGTGAACATCAAAATATGACACCATTGTGGTGGAAATTCTCTTTCCATTCCTTAAAAAAAATTATAGGAACATTAACAGATCTAGAGACATTGAAAGAAAAGTTTTTACAGAAGCAGCAAACCTTTTTAGGCTCAGGCTAGCCTAGGTTTAGCCCAGTTCGCCAAGAAATCTTTACTGAAGCTCACATAAATCAATTTTAGACAAGGATTATGCTAATTTTCAACTTCTTACCTGTCCACACATTTCATTTCTCTCCAAAATGACACTTCATTGTCAAAAGAGATCTCGTGAGTACTCTAGAGATGTGCAACTCCCATCACAGTTAATTGACATCCTACAACACCATTTATGGAGCAGTGTCATCTGGAAAATGTTTCTTCCCTGCAGTAGTTTACAGCCTATACAGAAGAAAAATGTTAAATTTGGAGTGATGCAGACTTTCAAGTAAGAAAGAAATGCAAGGTTCACTTTAATCCCTAGGTCCCTGGGAAACTCAGCTGCCAAGTATCTGTCCTACCCAACAAAGAAAGCCAAAGAAGCCCTACTCCTACGTGTCACTGTCTTTTACCAGTCAAACAGAGCTAAGCTTTAGCTGGATTAAAGCAAAACTGCACAAACCACCAGAGACACATTATCAAACAAACCCTTAGACAGCATGGAGACTACCATGGCAGGATCAGATAGGAAAGACAGATCAGTGTAACCAAAGAGTAGTATGGAGTAGCAGCAAATCATCCGTGTTATTCCTCCACCCTCCTCAGGGAATGCCCCGTGAATCCAAATCCACTTCTGCAGATCTTTCAAACAACCCATGGAAAACCTGCTTCCTCCAGTACCAAAACCTGACCCCAAAGCCCCCAAGCAATCTGTGGTAACCACAGTGGTAACCATAAAGGACATAGATTTCTGTCATGTTAAGCCTGCCCTGTGCCAACACTGATCAATAACCTGTGGGATGTGCCAACACAGCCTGTCAGCTGCATACAGATCCTAGTGCCCACAAAAAGTCAGTGCTGTATTGACAATTTCTGCTGCCACTGTCAAAAGAATTACATTGGACCAAAAACAAGACAGACTAGCCACCAATTAAAACCCACTCTGTTTTGTCAAGAAATGCTCTGTTTCCATTGATAATGGAAAGACAAGTCAATAATAAGCCACAGGCCCTTGTTCTGTGAAACACTACACTGGTAACCACAAGAAAATATTGTCATTGGAAGGCAAGCTCTTCCCCTCTTTTGTCCTTGTCTCCGTTCATAGAAGCTTGCAGCACACAGGATGCTCACTCTAGCTCACCTCACCAGCATAAACTCCTGAAAAATAATAGTTATATTCATAGCAGGAAACAAATAAGCAAAGTAAGTGACTTTTTATTTCAGAAGACTGAAGACAATGTTCTAGAACTTCTCAAGGGCATACAAGCCCTGAGCTGAAACAGTCCCAGAAACATTGATTACTTGAAAGTGTGGGTATAGTTCATGGTTTGTTTTCCACTTTGCTGAATCCCTCCATTTACTCATTCTCTCTTTTTTCAGTCCCACGTGTAGTGGCTGAGTTCTGGCACCCTGTCCATGTCTCCCCATCCTGGGAATACTGACCCCATTGGTCCTGGAATCAAAATGACCACACGGCACTTATAACATTTCCAGACAGACATAAATACACAGATTACTCTTTTCTGCATTTTTCCTCATAAAAACAACAGCAGCTTCGAAGCGCATTGGCACAAGCACTGAGATTAAGTATTGCAACCTGCTATTGTTGGCAGGCTTGCTCTGGCTTCTTCTGCTTTCCCCACCTCCTTGTAATCCTCTCTCCTCTTGGAGAGTAGTTAAACGCTATGTCCATTCATGTCACCACGGAGTAGTTTTGGCAGATGCACGCCCCAAGGCTGGGATGTTTTTACGAGAACCGTTTTCATATTTCACTGTTTGCCTGGCTGATCCTTTATCTGTTCTAACAGTTATACAACTAAACATACTGAACCTTCTGTCAGATGATTACATATTCCATGTTGAATTGCAGGATATGGAAATCCTGCCAAACACAGTCCTGGTCTAACTCTGTCAACTTCAGTGCATGGCTAAGAATGAATTCAGAACTTAAACTCCTTTACACTGGTCTTTGAGAATAAGTAGAAGCAAATCATCAGTAACATGTCTTTTGTTTTGTGCATCTATGCCTCTCTAGGCCTAAAGGCTCCTCTGGATGCCCTTTAGCTGTGAGTGATGGGCTTGTATATACCACCCCTCTGCTCAGAGGTGTGTATCGAGGGGGTCAGAATCCCACAGTTTAAAGCTGAAAGCATTTTGGTCCAGCAGCAATGATTGCCAGGCTCCTAATGAAAAAGAAAAGATGGCAGCAGATGGAGCCCTTCCCTTCACTCCTCATTGTTGACCTGGCAGAGCCTGGAGGGAGGTGGAGGTGAGGGAGAGGGGAACAGGGAGGAGTTCATTTCCCTTCTCCACCTGGCAGCATCTTCTCAGTGCCACCGGCTCCAGCTGCACAGCTCCCAGTGGGCACTGGCTGCACATACTCTGCTGCTGCTGGTAGAAAAACTCAGGGGATTTTCCAGGTTGCATTTAAATATCCCCAAGATCATGAGGTGTTTGGGGTTTTTTTATGAGGAAGACCTCATTCCTTTTTGAATTCATGATTCCCTAGAGAACTGCTTCAGGTGGAAGAAGCTGATTTTATCTATTCCCCTATCATTCAGCTACTGCTACTGAATCAAACCATGAATACAACCTGAGGGTCTGGTGTGCACCTGATCAGAAATGAGGCAGACAACAGATGATTGTAGCAAGAGTTCAGGAAGGGATTTTGTCCCCAGGAGAATCCTGAGAGAGAATGGACACATGGAAAGAAGGAAAAGCAAATGTACTGTTCATTTTTTAAAAATATCCAAGTGTTCTGTAACTTAGATCTCAAGTTTTTCAAAGAGTCTCTGAGTTCTCCTACTAATATAGACACCTCCCAGACATTTTAGCCAGCTTTATCATGTGTTTATCTTATGTTTTCAGTGCTGTTACTCCGATCACAGCTGCCCACACACAACCAACATTCTTTAGTAATAAAAGCAGAGAAAGGTTGTTTATTAGGTTTTTGTTTCTGTGTTTTGACAAGAGTGGCAACCTCATCTCCTACCAGTGTTAAAACAACATAAATGAGGCTAAAGTAAAGGAAAACTCAGTCATTGAAAGGTTGGAAGGGAAGTTTTCAGCAAAAAAGTTCTTCAAAAGAATGGCAGAAAGCAGCTGAATAATCATCTTCAATATCTCTGTGTGACTCACACACTGAATTTCTAAAAAAAAAGTCATGTCGTCTTAATATTAGCATTTCAGTTCCTCAGTCTCCAAAGCTGGGGGACCACAGAGCCATTCCTCTCCTCAAATCATTTTTCCCTGCATGACTTCTGTCCAGTCTCTCACTATCCCAGTTTCTCTGGACCCTAACAGCAATTTCTGCTCACGGCAGATTTAATGAGGACTGCCTGTTGCTGGCTATTTAGTTGGCTGTAGCTATAATTAGACAGCTGACAAAGACTGGCTGGTTGTGCCTTCTTTTTTTCTGTGATTACATATCATAGTTGGTCTATGTGCAAGACAAATGATGATTTTTCTTCTTTGTCACTCCCCAGACTCCTCAAGGGAGTTGATAAGAGTACTGGCTGCTTTCTGCCACTTACCTCACTACAAACAAGAGGACATTGTCATCATTTCTAAGCCAATAAGTGTGTTGAAGAGACATTTAGAGGAATTCAATCAGTCTCCTGCCTATGTCAGCACTATTTTCTCTTTTTGCAGAAATCCTGGTTGGGTTTTTTGAGGGGGGCTGGGGGAAGGGGGGAAATATAAACTGGTATTTTAATCTTTAAGTGCTATGCTTCTTGTTTCATGAAAAGAGTTGGTTGAACTGCATCCCAGTGCACTGTGATGTCCTCACACAGCAAAGGGAACCAGTGCAAGGTGGCAATGCTGTGACTACAGCAGGACAGGGAGATGGGGTCAGTCCATATGAGAAAGTGTGGATATGAAGATGGCCTGACATAGAACTTTCTAATGATATTTTTCACCTGAAGTATTTTTTGGTTTTACTCAAGTCTTTCTATTTTTCTTGCAGAAGTCTCAATCTTCCCATGAAATTAGAGCCTTTTAAGGAAAGACTCAAGGAAAAGGTTTTTAAACATGATGTGCTAGTAGAACATTTGTTAGTTTATTAAAATAAACAGATTATCTTCAGTAATCACTCAAAGTAAAAGCCTAGACTAAAAGTCAGGCCAGAACATATATTTTGAGTGAGAAGACAGCGTTTTCAAGACAGTTACTTTTCTAATCATAGATCAGGACCCTACCAGCAACAATAAAACTATCTGTAAAAGTACATAGAGCCATTCTTCACCCTCAGTTCACTGAGATGAGCAAGCAAAGCATTATTACTAAGATAAATGGGTAAAAAAAATCCTGAAAGACCAATCTAAAAAAAAAAAAAAATACTTTTGATCCCTAGTCTGTGAAATCTCTCAGTGAAGGCAATGGAAATTATACTTGTGTTAGGACAAGGTTTCTACCCTACCAAAAAAGGCCATAAACACAGAAAAGTCAGATACTGGCACTCCACACAACATGAATTTCCTGTGGATAACACCACATGTCTCCAACCAGAACCTGTCCAGAAAAAGATGGAAGGACTTTGCATCCCAAGAGAAGCAGAAACCTCCTGTGAGCTTCGCACTCAAATATATAGAATGGAAATGTAGCCCCTCTCTGGGCACTGGCCAGAAATGGCACTGCTCAGACTGGGCTTTATTTCATGTCATCAGAGGGGCAATGCAGGAATGGAAGCAAAGCCTACGAGGCTGCAAGAAAAGCTCCATCATAACTATCCTGTGACCAACGCAACTCCAGCTGCTACACATTTTCTATCAGGTTGCTTCTGGCAAGCGAACAACAGAAAGTAACTTATTCATTTTAGCAGCTACCACCAATTTCTACCTTTCTTCCTCTGTGAAGAATGCCCTGGCTATTGCTTAGATAGCACACGAACAGCTTTCCCACAGCCTCTCCCGCTTCCTTCCACTGTTCCATAATTCAGCACAGCACCTTGTAACGCTCAGAAATTATACCCCAGGGTATCATTCCTAACACCTTCCCAGTCCCCCCCAGCATCTGCCCCCACTTGCCTTTTGGGCAGACCCCCTCACAAGTCAAGCGGGTTGGTAAAAATAATTCTCCCTGTCTGCCCCACTTCTGATTCATGGTCCACTTAGGTAACGTCTCTTTCAGCTACATGGAATGGCTGGGGCCTCCTGGACCCTAGGGACATTACATCCTCATAAATAAGGAGATTTATTTACAGATATAAATCAAGACACAACGTTTAGAACATGCTACGGGGAAACAGTAAAATGCAAGGAGAAGGAAAGAAGAATAATCAAAAGTCGAGGATTCTGGCCAAATTCTTCTTAAAATAGCTCTTCCAAGACATAGTGAACATTGTATCAAACTCACACAGGATCTTTGCTTCTTCATGACTCATTTCACTTGAGCTGGAGAGTAACAATTTCCTCCCTAGCCACCAACTCACATGGCTAGGACTAGGCAGATGGAGCTCGACCTGTTGTGATTGATCAGGCCCCTCTTTAGGGTAAACGATGCATTTCATCAAACGCTACCGTACATCAAGATGTCAGCATCCAGAAGATCGTCCTCTTTAACACGCACCGGCCCCACTGCACACCCACACACACCCGTGCACACCCACGGTGGTCAAATCACCACCTGCTAGTGTTAACATGCACACAAGCAATTACAGAGCAGACATCTGTTCAGGATGTTGCTCACTGCATCAGCATCTTCGCGCTGAGATGGCTGCGAGCCTTTGAAGCATTGATGTTCTCACTCTGTGCTGTCTACTGGTGTGGGATGGTTTGTCTGTAAACGTCCCTGGTGCTGGCACAGCGTTCATTGTTGTGAATTATCCTGGTTCTGGCTCAGAGCTAAAGCAATGATGCTAATAGGGAAAAGCCAGCCCACTCCATGAAGCCCACTCCTTTCAGTTGTCGCTTAGTGGGAATTATGGAGTCCTGGGTGGAAGAAGGTTTTGCAGCTTTTTCTATAAACGATAAATGGTGTCAATATTGTGTTCTGTTTGACAAGATAGGCACCATCTGAGAGAAATCAAATAATGATTTGGAAATTAAAAACAAAAGACAGGTCAGTTCCAGGGTCTCATCTCAACTACATTAAAGTTTCTAAATGTTCCTCAGAATGAATGCCAAAGCAAAGTTTGAGTTTTCACTGTGATTTCTGAATACAGACTGACGCAACTCCCTCTGAGGGCATCGGTAATATCTTGAGATTGTCCTCGAAGGTAATTAAAAATTAAACTGGACAGTGGTTGCCAAGAGGTGGTAAATGCCCCTGCCAAATCCCTGGTCCTCTGTCCTGGCATGTTGGTAGCAGATGAGCACAGCCCTGGCCATGACACTGCAGAGGTCATTGTGCCCCAACTTCTGTGGCCCCAGCAAGTGCCAATTCTTTCTGTGCCCATCAGCTACAAAAAAAGTGAAAAAATATATTTGAAAAATGTGAGCTATATATTACTCTGGATTTCACCATGCCTGACTTCAGGTGACCATGAATAACCAGTGGGTATCCCAGCATCTCCATACATCCAGCCTAATGGCCCCTTCTCTTGTGGGCTGAGAGCCAGGCAGAGCAGTGGGATTTTCAGCATGGGCTAAGCCACATGTTGAACTTGGACCCCTTCTCTGTACCCCTGCCACTAAATGCTGCAAAAAAGGGGAGACAGATTGGGAGGAAGAGAGTATGAGAGAGAGAGAGAGAACAGGTGTTCATATCTAACAGAGACACAACAAATTTTAAGCCTGCACAGTTGTCTAATATTGCCCACACCAGGAGCTGGAGCCCATGCACTGGAGCTGGACACAGCAGCAGCTGCACCTCCCTGCAGCACTGCCCCAGTGCCACAGCCACAGACTTTAGTGCCAGGAGGGAGAGCAGCACACATGGCACCCACGGGGGAATTCACTCACCCCCAGGCCACCATGGGGATCAGGCTGATCCCAAGTTCTTGGGGACATTGAGCCCAAAATGGACAGTCCCATCAGGACTTGTGTTTACTCCGTGCTGAGGTGGAGGGGAAGTGGGGAGCCAGTGCCAGGGCACCTGAGCAAGCTTCTCTTGCTCGCATTCATTGCCTGTGCTATATTTTTGTCCTGAGCAGGTATTCCATGGCTCCTCTCCCTGGACATGGTTCTATATTGTTATCCCGAGCAGGAATTCCGTGTCTCCTCTCCCTGGACATGGCGCTGCAGTGGCTGAGCTCGCTGGGCTGCCGTGGAGCCGGGAGCAGGGCAGGAGGAGGGAGGGATGGCCGACACTTCATTCAGTGATTGCAGCCCTCCTCCAAGGCTCAGACTTTGAAACAAGACATTGGCAGGACTGCTTAGAGAAATGATTTCATCCGTGTATGAATTAAGCCAAAGAACACAGTACTTGTCCCTTTGGTGTTTATTTTAAAATAATTATTACAAGTTCCCTTTTCTTTCAGGAACATTAAACACAATGCTGCACATGATTTTGTTCAGGAGGGCTGCAGATGGCTGTGATGGGGGAAAGTCAGTGGCAAGAACTGACATATGCACTATGGCAAGTACTCAAAAATGAACTCCTCCTTCCCTTCAGTCTGAGGAATGCTGAATTCTGATACCATTTGGGGGAAATGAAGATCAATAATACCTAGCAGGTTTATTTGGTTGTTTATTTTTCCAGTGCTGGGCCACCAGTCCTGTTGTATTTGTACTCTTTAAATCGAGAGCAGACCTTTGCAACCAAATGCCAGCATTTGGTAGCAAGAAAGAC
Organism: Oxylabes madagascariensis; assembly: GCA_013400675.1. Lineage (NCBI taxonomy): Eukaryota > Metazoa > Chordata > Aves > Passeriformes > Timaliidae > Oxylabes > Oxylabes madagascariensis. The sequence goes on from VYZR01083973.1 coordinate 32,250, forward strand.
TTTCCTCAAGCAGCTGTCCTCTGAAAAATATGCCGTGGTTTGAAAATGTGGTTGCAAAATGTGGACAATGTGCACAGGAGTTATTAATGTTTGCAAGAAAATGTGCTGCTTCATCTCCATTAATATGGTCATTAACCACAGCTGTGCTTTTGCAAGCAAAGAATTCTGTGCTTATTCTTAGAGCTGAGATTTGGATTTCAGAAGCAGAGACACAGGTAGTTCCTATAATTCCTTTCTCGGCTACAACACAAACATATATAGACACTGGAGAAAGACTTCCCTTTATCTTAATGGACCTCGCACACAGATTGCCGAAGGAATTTAAAACAGGGGTTTAATGTCAGATGTTTCATATGGACTGTATTTCTCACAGTGAAAAGGGAATGTGAATATATATATATTTTTTTTATTTTTTTTTTTTTAAGGGAGACAATACGCTGTCCAGGAAAACAAAGCAAGCCAGCCAGCTCGACAACCATTTGACTGGGAGACAGCTCCAGAGTCATTCCAGTACTGGCAGTACAGCTAAGCCAGAGTTCTCCTATAAGCCAGATGACACACTTGGAAAAATATATTCCAGGGCTTATTATCCATCCCCTGCACCTGCCAAATTTGCCCATATGGGACCACAGGTGTTGGCTCAACCCAAGGAGGAAATGGATGGGAAAGGCAGACCAATGTATTCACCCCAAATTCCAAGCTGCTCCTGTCTGGGCGTTGTATCTCTGTGCCAGAGTAGCAGGGTGCCCAAATGAACTAGCACACTGGAAAGCAGAGAGCACTGCAAAATTAGCGTGGCTGTGTGGCTTCTGGAGCCAAGACCAAAGGGGCTGAGGGCTCTGAGAACCATGGAGATGTAACCACGGAGGAATTTGCTTAGCACCTGCACAGGTCTGATCTTTCTTCCAGGAGAGTGAACTGAAGCAGGGCTGTCCTTGACTAAGTGCAACATACCTGACTTTCAGTTCCAAATGGCCCCAGGCTGCTGGCTGCAGATGAATCAAATCCTGAGCAGCACATAGATCGGCACTATATTTGTCATTGGGAAAAAGCATGGGAATTCTAGCATCCAAAGTACAAAAGCCCAGCACTTGAACAGGAACAGCATCTCTTACATCGCCAGCTCGAGCCATCCAAAAGTTGCAGACAGGTTCCCATACTCATGAACTTGTCTTTAGCTAAAAATCACACCGCAAGATATGATTTTAATAACACATTAGGGGTTGATCGCATTTGCTGTCTAGGGTTTTTTTAAACCACTGGGGTCTACTTCCAAACACTTCCACAACAGGAAGGCTCAGAATACATTATTTTATGCTATTTTTCAAACGAAAGCTGAGGTTCTTATGTAGTCATCTTAACTCCAGGAGCTGTGTTTTTTAAGGCACACACCAAATGTCAAGGGACTCACAATAAAATCTCAAGAATTGGCAAGATTGCCTTTGCTGGCTTTGGGGAATGAGCAGGTTGTTGTTGGAGCCACACATTAGAGGGAGACACACTCACATGTTCTTAACCAGTGAACTGTGCACCGAGGTATAATGGCAATTCGCCCAGCACTGACATACAGCAACAAGAACAGGATGCACAAAATTCCCAGGCCTCTTAAACTAATGGGGAAGCTTTGTTGGTTTCACTAACAAGGGAACCAATGACATAACCTGTCATAAACATGTTGGGACCATTATATACACAGACATGAGATATATTTAAACTATAAAAACCCATTTAATAACCAAAAAGACAGCTGCGTAATCTGCACATTACACTCGCAAAAAGGAAATAAAAGTAAAATGAACTGGAACATGTGTGTCTGGAGAGAAAAGGGGTGAGAGAGGCCTGAAGACTGCTCAGAGGAATCTAGGACCTGTTTTAGCAGGAAAGCACTGCTGTCCTCCATTCTCTCTTGCTCTGTACAAACCCTATTTTTACAGGGGTTTTTGATTGTTTTTTTTAATGGAATTGCACATACACTAACAATGGGACAATTTTCACATACGGGAAGTAAGCTAGGAGCAGAACTTTGTCTTCTCCATTGACAGGGTAAAACAAATGTGTACTCATCTCGGTGTCCAAATGATCTGGGTACCAGAACTTGGAATCAAGACAGTCAAAGAAATACAGTGAACTAGTCCTTAATTTTCTTTCATTGAAGTGCAAACACTGGAGCACAATGTGGCAGAAGAAAAGGACCTGCTCCTTCATCTATCTCTGCCTTTTGATTGCTGTAGATTGTAGATTTACGTGCAACAGGAAAACTGACTCAAACATATTTAACTAGGAGTATGCTCACAATCTACTTGGGGTATGGAGGTTTTTATAAATCATATTACTCATGTTTTGCCATCTCTATGAAGGACAGGTTTAGCTCTATAATAACTCACTGACGTTTTGTCAGGATCAATTTATATTTGTCAGATGCTCAGCAGCCTTCAAACAAAAGCCATAAAAAACAGCACTGCACCAGTATTTCATCTTTTTAAAGGTTATGATTTATAGCCCATAGAATGGGAAGAAGAGACAGTGGAGGGGTGTATTTTTCTCCCAGCTGCAAACACTGATCTTCTCCAGAGAGGAACCAATGTACAAAACTCAGCAACATGTATCTCTAATACCAAAATAGAGATCGAAAAACCCCTCTGAGATGCCTAAATGTCTGTATCTAATTTATGGGTAATTTACAATGGAAATAGATGATTTAAAAATGTATACAAATTGTATCCTTGCACATCAGGGCAGATAGATAGTTTAACTACAAAATAATGAACATGAAGTGTCTCTTGTGAGCTGCCAGGTAGACATTTTGATTGCCCAGATTTCATTAAACTCAAACCAGAGAGAGCTTGAAGACTTCCAAACATTCTTTAACTCTATCAAGTGTGTCAGTGCTCTATAGTCGATGACAATATATTTCACCAGAGTTGCCAAAAAATTGTTTAATTTTAAGCTATGCCTGTATTGCATTACTTTTACAAGTTAAGCCAGTGTGTAGGGCACGATCAGCTCCACAGAGGAATAAAGCCATTGCCAATGTTTCCTTTGCATCCATAAAACCAACCTCACACAGGCATTCCTTAACCAAGGAGAAAGACAACACAAACAACAACAGAACCCGTCATGTCCTTGTCTCCTCTAGACCTCCAGTCAGCATTGCTTTTCCCAAGTTTGCCAATCAGACTCGAGCGAGTGAAGAGTTACAGGGAATGTCTGCTCTGCCAAGAGCTATTTCCAGTGGACTTTGATCAAATGATGCTGTAATCCCTAATGGGAAGCATACTTCATTTATAAGGTATTCTTTGGTGTCATTCCCAAGGAGCAGGCATATGAGTTTTTGAGCAGCAAAGCTCGTTCCCTACAGAAAATCTGTGCAGGGGTAGCACTGCCATGTCCAGTGCAGGTGTCCAGGCCTGCCCAGGCCAGTGGGATTTTGGCATTAGCCATTGGTACAGTCTGAAAAGGCCGAGGGGGTCAGAGGCAAGACTCAGCTCTGGAATTCCCTCAGGCACAGACCTTTACCCAGCAGCAGCGACGAGCACACAGCAGCGCGCTCCGATTTTATCTCTTCCAGCGAGGAACATGACAGCAGGCTGTTCTGACATTTGCACTTTCATGCAACTTTGTTGAACTTAAGAGACTCGGGTTGTTCAGAACAGTATTTTATTTTCCCTGAAGGTTTATTGCGAGACCAAGGACAATTAACTCACATTTTAACAAGGAAGCAATTAAAGTGCATGACGTTCATGAAAATGATTTATCATGCTATTAAATTAGGATGAAAATCATCAAAGTTCATAATAGCCAAAGAAAAACAAATATAATTTATCTTCATACTCAGCTTGTACCCCGATGCTTATCAGCCTGAAATGCTTGTATTTATTCTCCAGTGCTGCTGTGCAATTTTTAAATTGTATCTCACCGTTTGGAAAACGTACCAATTTCATTCTGTGCTGTATTGCAGCCCTTTAAATTGAAAAAGCTTAAACAGCCCTTTATATGCCTAAAATTTCCTCAAAAAATAGATTAGGCTTCCAGAGTTAACAGCATTTTGAGCACCCCAGGCAAACCTGCTGGAGTCAGGTGTACCACTGGGCACAAGGAGAGCCCCTTGCCACCCAAAACCCACTGTTTCTTCCATCTATCCATTTGTCCATGCATTTACAAAACATCTGCTCCCATAACCAATAAAAAATATATTAATTTTTATGTGCCTTCTTTTTTATTCGTTTTTTTCACTGTTTTTACATTCAAACCAAAAAAATTAAGATTTTTTTCTGAAATGGCAGTTTCAAACCAATACATTTTGCTCCCATTTTCTTCCCGATCATATTTGGATATTATATAGATATCTCTTTATTATGAGATATAAATATGTTAATAACTCTTCAAGAAAAGAAGCAGTGAGAATATGTCCCAGTGGTATCAGTATAGAACCAGAGAGGAGTCTTTCTGCTACTGGCTGCCTCTGTGATACTAAGAAGAAAAGTTGTCTGTGCCTTTGTTTCGTTAGTGAAATTACAACATATTAACTCCTTCATAGGACTTTTGTTTGAAAAACATTTAGGCACTTCTATAAAGAACCATTATGTTCTTTTAGGCAAGGTTTCCCAAGCAATCAGGGTTTCACTTCCATATCAATATACAGAAGCCTCTTGTAGCAGCTTTCTGCTCTTCAAAAGCATCTTTCACAAGAATCCTTCCTGCACCTCACTGCCAGCCCCGCAGATTCTGACCAGAGAGCAGCTTCAAAATCTGGCAAAATGTGCATCTCTGCAAAGGTCCGTTTGCACAAAGTTCAGGGACCCTGCTGTGCTATCAGGAGCTGTGAGCCTGCTGGCCCTTCCTGAGGTTACAAAATGGTGAGAAGATACACCTAAAAATTGCAAAGAAGGTCTCCTGAGCAGGAAAATCATCAGAAAAAATCTATCCCTCGATAGATAAGAGCCAGTTCAGATAACCTGCCTTCCTATCCTAAATTTGAAGCATGTGGGAAATCAAGCGCCTTACTCATTAATTGCTGGAAAGATTCCTGGTTTAGATGTCTGAAATTCATGTCAACAACAGAGTTCCTTATACATTTAATTTAAAGGAATTGTTCGTCTACTAGCTACATGTTAAATTGATTTGCTGAATAGGGACCTGTGTTTTAAAGTAATAAATTTCTGTTACTGTAGACACTGTTTCCCTTGCTATAACTTGGTAAACATTTATTTATTAAAACTTGGTTTATACAGTTTGCAAGTAATTTTTATAGGTTAAGGCTCCTTCATGACTTGGAAAGCATCAAGCATTATCACATCAATGCAAAGAGAGCTAATAAGAGCTTAAGTACATCTGTTTTCAAGAAAGTAATTTAAAAAAAAAAAAAAATTTCAATTCCCCATTTCCTTAGCAAATCGTCCTTATTTTTTTGAAAAAGGGAAGCATTAAATGCTCTGTCTCCATGATGAGTTCTAAATAGATATTTTCAATGAATTATCCTGATTGAGTTGTCTGTCAAGATAATGGTATAAATTGCTCCTTCAATCTACATTTACAAACTGATTTGAACAGCTTCAGTAAGGACTCAGGCAAAAGTTAAAAGAATCTGATGTAAATCAACAATGAGATTAGTGTTCAGATCTCCTCTCACAGACAGGCTGTGCTGCAGCTGAACAGACTCAAGTTACAGTTTCTGTTCTGTTTTGCTTTAGTTTCCTTATTTCAGCTCTGTTTGAATTTTGAAAGTATGAGTGGCAGTCTAGAAAGACTGTTCTGAAACAGATAATGAAATATTTCCAGAACTTCACATACCGCATCTTGAAAACTTTCATTCACCATGAAGCATTGAATTTTATGTGTAGGAGATACATTCAAATGTTGAAAGATACACAAAAAAGAAGGATTTTAAAAACTAGAAATGTTAGAGTACTTTACACGTGATATGGGTGTAGGAGGCAAAAGTATTGCCAGTCTTATTAATGAACCTCAGTCTCATATAGAAAATGTTATTTTTAGATTTTCACTTCCCTGCTATAAAAAAAATAGATTTTTTACTGTGTTTAGTTTAATTTAAATAACTTGATCATTAGAGTGATCCCTATTTTATTTTGTTTGTAGTTCAGAGAATTTAGGTGTTCTAGTAACTTTTAACAGCATGTTCCAATACTGTTCTACCTTCTCAATTACTCTACAGCCACTTATAAAAGAAAAAGGAGTAATGATAATTGGATATAACTTTTAGTATTCATGTTCTGAAAAATGATTAGAAGCCTTGAAAAATGTTGACATACCTCACTGTTCTGTTTTGCTCTGGTTTAAATATCAGTGTATTTATTAAAGCTGGTTGGAAAATTTAATCACATATAATATTTTCTTTTTCATCAGATGTGAATTCTTTCCAGGTTTTTCAAGACTCTCATTTTTCTACACATCTCAGAAAATCTGTATTAAATGAGGTAGGATTTATTCCAAGTTATCCAGTGCATATCTTCAAAGAAGTATGTTATGCATATATCTTTTAAAATAACTTATTATGTAAATAGTCATTAATACAGAATAGCTGGAGAAAGATTACTTCAAAAAATGTCGGTCTTTTAAAATGCTGTGTGATAGAGATTCAACGAGCATAGTGAATATCCTGAGTTACAGTTCTGTAGTTATAGTTTGTGCAGTGTTTTATATTCATCAGATTTAACTCTTGAGGTTATTTTCTACAGGGTTTGCTTTTTTTGTTGTTGTTTTTTGTTGGTTTTTTTTTTTTTTTTTTTGTCATGGATACATGTTATCTGTTGTTTTCCTTAGCCAGAAACTAATTCCTGAAGGGCAAGATTCTTGTTTTTTTGAACTCGCTGCATGATACATGATTCTCCACTGCAAATATCTCGTACGTGTAGTGGAGAACCCTCCACGTGCAGATGCTCAGACTCTGATCTCACAGCTCTGGGCACAGAGGACAGACGGCTGCAGCCACCTCCAGCTCCCTCACCTTCAGCAGCCCACTCAAGGTCTGGGGGAGTTTCGGGTACAAGGACTTGAGAAATAACTTCACAGGTGGTTCTTAGACACTGAGAGATGAGGGTTCCCCTCCTTCCCCCAGCTTTAGGGATCTAGCTGAGACTAGTTTGGAGTCCGGTCACTGTAAATTCTCAGGATGGTCCAGGCTTCCTCTCCACTTCCAGAGCAGAGATAAGACTGGACATGATGTCTGGAGAAGCTGACCTCTGTATGTTGACTGCTGTGGGAGTGTGACCTGAGGAGATGCTTACTTAGGCACTTCAAGAAATTTCCTACAGCTCGGCAAAATGGATCCAGGAATAGAAGTACTGCAAGAAAAGTGGCACAGCTGGGTCCTGCATTTTGCCAAAGATGCTTATTATAGGAGTGTTTATATAATTTAAGCTTGAAATGAAATCCTGCTAGACATACACTCCATTATTTTTTTTGCCCTCTGAGCAGATTTCCCATCAATCTCTGTGGTGGTAACCCAAAATAAAACCTTGGTTTGTAAACACACAGAAGTTGAAGTACAGGAGCCGTCGTTCTGAAGTCAATGGACTTGGCTTTTTAAAGTGGCACTACTTGGCACATGTGTAATGAGCAGGACTTCAAAATAGTGATGCCCAAGCAAAGCCAAAGGCTTTGAAAACAGAGAGGCAGGAGGCAGTAGCAGTTCAGTTCCTCTGCATGAGAGGAGAGACAAATGATTGTAATTGCTTCTTGAAACTGTTCTTGCTACCCAGGAAGCTGCTAACTGCCTGCCATTGCCTGAAACTATGCAAATTCAAGGAACAGGGGGAAACATTACAGTGATTACAGTGATTTCTCCCTTATCAAGAGAACTGAACTATTACAACTTCGTGTGGGCTCACACCAGAAGAGACAATATTTTCAAAGTCCTCAAAAAATTGCTCTGAAATTTTGGGTTATGCTGTTTTATGTTGGGGTTTGTTTTGTTTTGTTCAAATTGTTGCAATGTAAAGGAAAACAACCTCAAACAACAAAAGGTGAACTCCAGAGGTGCAAAGCAGAAAACAAGATTAGCAAGTCCTCAGTCTGGCCAACACAGTTAAAACAGTCTTGATGCAGAACTTAGAGTCCGTATGATACTAAGTCCAAGTGAGGATAACCTTGACTGAGCAAGTGTTAATTCCAGCTTTAGGCATGGCTGCTTCCACACGTTTTTTCCACGTTGTGCCACATCCCTGATCAAACAGGCTCATCCCAGTAAAGCCTATACCCTTTTTTCCCATTGTTTACTGCTTAGATTACAGAACACTGAATTTATGTGACCTTGACCTGTATTTGTGTGACTCTTGACCTCTATTTATTGGTCTTTTATTTTTCATACACATCACTTTCAGCCTTTCAGCAGCACAACTGTCTGGGCACAACAGCAACATGAAGAACACTCCTGGTAAATTCCTGTCTTCACCTGAGCTTTAACATCAGTGCTGGACAGGCTCTGAACTGTTCCACACAGCTCAGGAGCCCAACCCCACCTCACTCATCAGCAGGCATACTCCTTGCTCAAGGCAAAAGGAGAACATGCTTCAGCACACCAAGGGCTGGCTTAACGACACACCAAAGTGTTTCTGTGATTTGCAGCCCAAGGAAAACACTTTTACTGTAACAACATGGACCTGTCCACTGGTTTGGTCAGTCTGAAGTCAGCGGCAATAATGAAGGCAAAATGAGGTCAGGAACCAGAAGAGCAATGAAGGAAGATCATGACTGCAGAATACAAGGAGATGAGTCAAGGAGATGATTTAACCACATTCAAAAGACAGGAGGGGGAAATGCCAGTGATGAGGGGGAGTGGGATCAATGCAGAACATACTGGGCAGGAACATGCTGTGGAAGGGGAGCAGGCAAGGGTGAAACAAGCTGGTGAGAAGGCACAGGTCAAGGAAGATGTGATCAAGGCTAAGAATGAGGTCTAAGGCTCAGGGATGAGTAGCACTAGGAGCCACGCACAGAAATACATTTACACCTGTAAACTTATACTTTCTCTGGTTGTATTCCTCTCATCAAACACTCTTGTCTCTGACTGCAGATCTCCTGCCTGCCTGTGCCAACTCTCAGACTGTACTGCACAAGTTTGCCCATGACAGAAGTGTGCAAGTGACCTGTATCCATGCCCTAGATATCCAGATGGATTAAGATACTAACATAGATGTGTCCAAAGACTCCTCACCCAATTCACTAACCATTTGCTGTGTTACCTGACTGATTGAGCCTGGAGTCCATTTCCCATGTACAGAGGACCCCATGTCCTCATTCATAATAATGAGAGGATAGAGTTACTGTTACATCAATGTGAGTTTCACTTTACACGTTTCATTACTGTTACATCAATTAAGTTTCACTTAATATTCTTCAAATACAAAATACCATATAGAAATTATATTACCAATGCACTTTTCTGGCAGCACAAAGATACGTTTGTCACTTCATTGCATCTCCTTCATTAAATATGACTGGGGCCATGGGGGAGGAAAGCCATCGAGGGACAGATCCCATCTCAAGTCTACCATTACCTTTTTGCAGCAAGAAGAGCTTTCTAAACCCACTTTCTCTAGCCTGAGGAAGGAAACGCAGCTTGACAAGTATGTTCCTCATCGAGGTGTTAAGTGATAAAACTAAACAATACTATTTCACAAGACCTGTGCTGTAAAGTGACTTTTCTTTATAAACTGGGCCCAAGCCTCTCTCCGTCCTGTCTGTTTTCTCTGTGTGACCATTGCAGGGGAGGAAGGGCAGTCAAAGTGATTCAGCGCTTGGAGCCTCATCCAAGACTCTGCACAGCTTGGATCACCATCATGTTGGGAGGCAGGAGGATGACAGGAGAATCTGCTGGCAGAATGCCTCAGATTGTTTGTCCTTGCACTTAATCCACTTTATACTTCCTCTCATGCCAACACTAGCAGCAACCAGCAGCTTTGAGACACTGGAGGTTTTGTGTAGCTCTTGAACATTGTTTTGCTTCAATTTTTCCTCTCAGTGTTGGACTTCTTTTTTCTCTTTTGTGATATATGCGGTGGTTTTGAAAGGTGTGCCTGTGAAAACAATACTGACAAAGCGTTCTATTCAGTTCACCCAGGAACACAACAGGAATTATACTAAAGATATCCAGCTATTGCAAATTCATGGAATAAATTAGGTTGGCAGAGACCTCTGGAAGTCATCTGGTCAAACCTCATCCTGACGATCTTTAGGGTCCCTTCTAACCCAAACCATTCTGTGATTCTGTGACACTCAGCGCTGTTTGTCCCTGCCTGCTGACACACCTGTCCCGAGCAGGGATGCTGTCTGCCCCAAACAGACATGGACCAAGAACCCCAGGAGCCCCAAGCATCACTGTGCGGCCTCTGAGAGGTTGGAAAAGGGTGCACACTGCCCTGACAGCCGTGCCGGCAGCAGGACCCAGCTCCCTTCCCTTGCCAAGGAAATTTCCTGAGCAGAAATGCCGGCACAGCATCCATCAGTGCGCCCTGAGCCGGACACGGGTGGCGGCGGTGCCCCGGAGCCGGAGCGCCGGGACAATCCCGGCTCTCCACACGGAGCGCAAGGGAGACACCTAATGGGAACGTGCAGGAGTTCGGGAACTGCCGCTCTGAACACTGCTTTTGGAAAGGCATCCACTCGGCCAGGCTGTTGTTTCATCCCCACACCAAAAAAAAAAAACATCGTGCCTGCAGGTGACAGCAGCATCGTGCTGGATCAGCCTGGATACCTGGGGACAACCGGCATCAAAATTGTTTCCCTCAAGAGAACAACAGGACACTGCACCTCGCTCTCCCCTTCGCTGTGGGCCGTGAGCACCAGGTCCTGCCGAGGTGGGGAAGTCTGACAGGCCCCACGGAACACAAAGGCTCCATTCCTGCAGCGCAGCACTGATTTAATTCACCAATTTCTGACGGTAGAAAGAGCACATAAGGTACCAGTGATATGAGGCAGCGACCCCATAGATCATCTTCCCAAACAGACCTCCACTCACAGGGAGGCTGAGCCTGGTGAGTTATTGATATTCTCGAGTTACCCAGCAGACATTCCCTACTAATCCCTTGCAAGAGTCCCTGGGAGCAAGCACTGTTCCCATTTTACAGGCTTTACATCCCCAAGGGGATGAGAGGGGCTGCAGCTCATCAGTCTGATGGAAACAGCATTCATCCCCCTGACAGCAACATGATGGGAAGAATTAGCCAGTGAGGCTGGGTAGTAGATCACCTCCACAGCCACACAGGCAAGCGTGGAGAACTCACAGAGAAGAGAGCAGCCATGCAAGACACCGAGTGAAATCAGGAAGAAACCTCACAGATCACGGTTAATGACAGCTGCTCAGCAAGGAACAAAGTGCTTCACACTGGTCATGGGCCAAAGCCCATGGCTGTCCACTCTGGCCATCATCTTAGACAGATGTACAGATTAGTTTGCCAGGGATTTGAAGCTTTTGTAGTCCTAACCCTCATTGCGGTAACCCGAGATAGGAAATAAAAACGACTTCTTGCCAGCATTCCTGGATGCACTTCAGGGTGAAAGCTGTCTGCTCCTCTCTGGCCAAGCTGTGCCTATAACTGTGTGACTCTGGGGAAGCACGACTGTTTTTGTGGTGAAAATGTGACTCAGCAAGTTCTGTGCTCAGCTGGATCCTGGAGGAAGCCGTGGGTGTCTGAGATGGAGGTGAAATACCACCAACAGGCTGATGACAGCTCCTTGAGAGACGGCTGCTCACTGCTGCAGGTACCCGTGGGGAGCAGGATGGGGGATGCCACAGTGCATGGCAGAGAGAGCAGAGATGCTGTAGAAAGACATGGAGGTGAATAATACAGATATTAGGGGTAGTCAGGGAAAAAGGTAAGAGAAAGAAAGGAGCAGAGGGCTCCTCTACAGGAGGAGAGGGGAAGGACATACTAACATATGTCCCCCTAAGAGGGATCCAGGAAATTATGCCAATAATAGGTCAATACCTATTGTGGAACTGACTGCAATAAGCATATCAACAAAATATCTAATTCTTTAACGCAGTCAAGCTATTTTCTTGGTTCTTGCATATCACCCTCAGCACAGTTCACCAGAGGTAGCAGTGAGGTGAGACACAGGTCTGAGCCCAGAGTCTGGGAAGGGTTTACTTGCATTTATATCTTACAGAAATAAAAGATATTTAAGCAAGGGCTTAACTACTGCACTCAACAGAGATGTTTTCTTGAAGCAGGCCCTTCATCAAGAAATGTTAATTAGATGTGTTTCCTTCTGAAGACATCTGCCTGTGAGGACAATTTCATCATCTCTGAGATGCTCAAATACAATAATAACAAGGCTCCACAGTCACCTGGGCAGTGAGAGTGCTGAACCTCTCAGATCCCAGTTCTGCTACTGCAAATCATGACAAATAGTGTTGAGTTTTTTTTCTCTGAAATAACCTCCTAAATAGCTACTTCAGTCCTGCTAAATGCAGGACTACTCGTCATGAGTAAGGTGACAGTCCAGTCTTGGGATTCCAACCCCTTCATACCAGAACTTAACAGACAGCTCTGAAGACCACCACCGAGCTGGCATCACAGGCACTACAGAAACATGCAGTGCACGGCCCACCTCCTCCACCTGCGCAGAAAAAAATCATGTGCCTCCAGCAGAAAATAAACCCATGCACTCAAATACCAGAGGGAGGTGGGGGAAAAGTCAGACAAATTAAATGGATGGGTCAGATTCCAGCATGCCCCAAAGGTCACTCCATGCAGGGTCTGCCGGAGGGAAGGTGGGAGCAGCGTTGCTCATCCAGGGAGGGTGCCAAGCTACCAGACTCTTGATGATTAATCCTGGAGAGCAGGAGGCAGTGGAGAACACCCTGCCAACTGCAAATGTGGTGACGGGGCACTGGGGGCATATATATGCATCATTAGTCATCTGCAAGAATTTTGTTTTTGTAACCTCTGCATTTTTATCTGTCACTTCGAGCAATAAATATGCACTCCCGCCAGTGATTTGACATTACACTTGCTTTGGATGGTTGCCTTTCCCAAATATTAATAGTAACTCATTGTGGACACAGCATTGGTATTTAGTTAGATCAGACCAGCTTCTTTTAAAAAACAACTATTCGTATAAAGAGAACAGATGTTTTTAATTTACACAAAGAACAAAAACAAAGTTCTATTGTTCGGCTATAGTGAACACAAACATTACAGACAGAGAAATTAACACCAATTGCATGTTAAAAAAAAAAATAATAAAAGCCCATCAAGGTACAGGTCTGCTTATTTGTGCTTTTTCCATCACTTTAACGATTTAGTGGCATGCAATGATAGTAACTGTTGCTTTTTGGAATTCATATGCATTTGAGTGTGGCATGTTTTAAAGATAAAAATGGCATAAACAGAAGGACAATTTCTAAACACACATTATACAGACAATAATAATAATTATAATACTTTAATAATAACAGATGAGGAATGTAAACTCTCACAGTCCAGAGCGTAAGCCAACTACTTGCTCATGGGGATAGAAAGAAATTGCCTCTTTGTGCTGATTTTTCAATAGTTGTTGCTTACAGGTAAATTATCCCCTGCACCATCTGCACAGAACAGTAAGGCCTGAACCCTCTGAAACATAACATGTGCATATGAAGACAGAGTAGTGACATCGGTGAGGTTATCTTGTGCCATGGTATGAAGTTCAACCAGAACTTAAATTCAATCACATCTCCAACATCTTTTGGAGCTCTTTTACCCTCTTTTACCCTGGGAATTCAAGAACCTTTTGAATACATTTACAAGCTCCTGGTGCATGTGGGTGGGAGGAGAGCTCAGGCTCATGTTCCTGCCAATGTGACCAACCTCATTCCAGAACAACAATGCTACCCTGCAGGTGGAGGCCACTTACACCTCTGTCTCACAGACACCCTGAGAAAACACTTCTCAGAGATAAAACTTTACACCATTCCCATTTCTCACCTTCTGAACCCACAACCTAATTCTCATCTTATGGCAAGGTATATTTTTTCCCATGGGGAAGCATCTCTCCTAGCATCTCCTTGAAGATGTATAAGTATGAGCAAAGATTCTATATAAGCAAAGACTGTTGTTCAGAGAAGTTGTGGATGGCCCATCCCTGGAATTGTTCAAGGCCAAGTTGGATGGAGCCCTGAGAAACCTGGTCCAGGGGAAGGTGTCCCTGTCCATGGCAGAGGGGTTGAAATTGGATGATCTTTAAAGTTCCTTCCAACCCAAACCATTCTGTGATTTTATGATTCTATGAATCTGCTTTTGATACATTAAAACAAGATTTTGCCCCATTCTCTCTCCCACTGCTGGCTATTTTTTTTTTTTTTTTTTTTTTGTCCAATGTTGGGTGCCATTCTACTAAATCCCACACTCGGACTAAGTATCAAACTATGAGGCTTACTTCAGATCAACACACAGGACTTAGTGAAAAACAAACAAACAAACAAACACCAAACACCAAAAACAACCTCCTTGCATTTTAACCAACTGTAGAAATAAAGATCTGGGACAGAAAAATTTAAAAATCTTCTTCTGCAGTATTCATGTAACCTGGGGATTTCAGTGCCATAGAACAACAGACACAAACACCATGACTCAAAGGGCTGGAGCCTTTTTCCACCACTGAAAGCAAGCCTCACTGGGAGAGGTGCTGCTCCAAGTGGCTGGTTTTAAACCTTCAAACACATTATATAATACAAAGCCCAGGTCCAGACCCCTGCAGGAAAAAAAGAGAAACCAAAACATTACGTTTAAATGGTACCTTTCAGCTCTAAAGAACCCAAGCCATGAATCATTTTATCCACCGCAGAATGCCATCACCTTGAAGCTGAAATGCAGCAGCTGTTTATTACCCTGCAAGAACACTAAGATGGGTGCTCTTTTGCAGCCAAAACAGCGAGGAAAACTGAGTAGACAAATAATAACCTGGAACACACAGGCTTGTCCTCCCTACCTTTATAATGAGTACCAGAGGAACTTTAGGGACCACAAGCAGCTGATGCTTCCAGACGCCCAGTGCTAACAATGCTTTCCACAGCACTTAAGCGATCCTTGGAAGCCAAAAACATTTGACCTGGACATGCTTTGCTTTGCTTAGTTGACAGTGAGGCCAAGAGCTGGCTATCACACAACGACCACAATTTCTATGTCACGTCCAAAGTCACTTCTGTCACACTTAGATCCACAATTCATGCCAGAAACACAGTAATCATGATGGTCTGGGTTGTCCAAAGATGCAGAAATTTGTCTCACTGCTTGTGACAGCTAATTGCAGTTGTGTACCTGTCCTGACAGTTGAGTGCTAATTAATCAATTGCGATCACGCTCTCTCAAACATGGCTCCCTCAGACCCTGACTCACAGTATCTCAGCGAGATGCTACACGTCTCTTGGAAGTTGCTTATCAAAATTGGAACTGTTTGCTGTCCAAATATACTGAAGTTTTCACTCAAAATTCAAAATCTCGTTGTTACACCACACTCATCACTGTGGTATCTGAGTACGGCCATTTCCAGCAGAATTCCAGCCCCAGCTGGATTCAATGAAGAGTCACTCGGACGCAGAGTTAACGGGGGCCAGGATCATGCAGCGAGTCCTGCGTGGGCTCATGAGAAGTTGTGGCAGAAGCTGGACTTCAGCTCCCACTGAACGAGAAAGGGTCTTGTGGCCAAAGGACGTTACTTAGGAGACTGTTAATGCACCGGGGCTCCGCTCCAGAGCACTCACACAAGATATGTGCCACTGTTCCCTGCTGTGCAAAGTGAGCGTGTCTGGCAGGGCCGTGGTGGGGCTTCTGCAGTTACTGCACAGGTCCTCTGAGAGAGGAAGAAATCCCACTGATTGCACTGTGTCCTGGGAGGGGATGTGCCCACTGGCTTTTGTTTATCCCACAGTGGCGTTGAAGTGCACTGCAAAAACAATCTGCACTACAGCACAGCTCTGTTCATGCCTGTGAACCAAAGTAAGGTAAGAACGCCTGGTCAAAGGCCCAAAATGGAGACTAAAAGGAAATTCAGCCCTGGGGTTGAAATGGCTGAAATGGCTAAAATGTCAACCTAAATCTCCTGTACTCCTCACCCCACTGTGGCTCATCCATTCCACACAAGCTGTATTTTTAGCTCTCCAAGACTCTCAGCCTTTCTTTCCTGGGTCACTTGCAGTCCCAGAAAAACAACTCCCATTATCAGCAAAGACTTTCCCAGGCAATATGCTTGGCCATTTACAGACCTGACCATGGTCTGATTGATACAGAAATATTGCAGCACTTCTGAAAACAAGATGTTTTCACCAAAACACTCTCTGATAATCAAACAAATCAAAGGGCAACCTAACTGGATCCACAAAAGCAAAACGTGCAACTGCCAAAGTACTGCTGTTATCTCTGGCATGGCTGGGTCACTGGGACATTTCACAGAAACAAGAATGTATTTCCTGTGTAGATCCAATTAAAATACCTCTGGGGAAATGTTCCATGCGTTCTACAGACCTGAAGCTAGAGCTACCCAACTGGCTTGTAAGGAATGAGAATGCTTCCCAGGGGCTGATGGAAAGCACCAAGCACCCTCTGCTGTACCCACTACAATTATGCTCAGCAGCAGCCTCTGACCTTGCAAATATCTGGCAGGAGGGTGCTGTGCCCTCCCAGACAGAGGGAGCTGCCTCCCCCTGCCGGGAGCGAGCTCTGATAACGTTGGAGGGCACTGCAGGATTCCACCCAGGTCCTGTCCTTCCACAACAGAAGCCACTGGCCTCTCCTGGTCCGCACACAAGGTTTGGAGGAGACAGCACAATCTGTGAAAGGTAACCTGTGCCCCTCCTCCTGGGCCTGACCAAGTTCCATCTGCACATCTGGGTCCGCTTTCCTTCACAGGGAGGAGGACTTTGCTGCCCATGCACAGGTCTCTGGGGACAGATGGAGGCTGTGGGTCACTTGCTACACAGGTAACAAGAATTTGGTTTCCACCTACCTAATTTTCTATTTTGATATTTTATTTTTTTCTCTCTGTTCTCTCTATTATTAGTTCATGTGCTTATACTGCAGGATCTGGCTGTTTTTCTTACTGTTCTGGCTGGGACAAGGGAGGCGGATGGCTCCCCCAGGTTGGTGAAACATGATAAAAGCAGAGTGGGGAGAGAGGCAAGGATGAGAACTCGATTATTTTGCTCGTAACACGTTGTGCCTCTTCTCTGCCCTCCAGTCCCACTGACTCATCCGCTCTATATGTGCTCCCACTAGGTTTTGTAGAGAGCAGTTGCCGCTCCAGAATTTTTTGGATGAAACTGAATAAACTCTTGCTCCAGGGAAAGTTCTTCCAGCTGGAAATCTATGGTGAGTTACAAGTGGCAGCCCCGAATAACATGAAGGCTGGGGAATGACCTAAGTGATCACAGAGTCTGTGATCTGGATGCTGCTGCCATCTATTTATAATTGATAACTCACCCCAAGGAACCTGCAGCACATCCTTTTCACCCTGAGCCAGCCTCTCCCACCCCAGTTTGGCCACTAACTCTACAGAAGAGTAAAGCTGGTAATTGCAGCCACAGCCCCCTCTGCCCTGTGCAACCACAGTGCTGGGAAAGGAGAAAGGATGGTCTGAGGAGGAAGGACTGACATTTGGATTTCATTCTTTCCTCTGCTGAGCCCTTACACATGTCTAGCAAGGAAAAGAAAGGCGACATTGCAGATTGGATATGTCCTGAACAGCATGATGACAACAGCAGTGTAGGCTGGATAATACCCAGAAAACACATTCTCAGCGAGGGCTGAGTGAGTGCTGCAGCAATTAAAGGACTTTGGAGGGTATTTTTATTTTCTTTTTATTTAACACCACAATGGCATTTAAATACCATCATTCCAATTGGACTAAGAGGTTCCATTTTCTGCAGCAAACAAAGATCTTTGGAACCAAAATGAAAACCAGAAAATGTTCATATCAGATTGTAAAAAGTATGTGATTTCACCCCAAATCTAATTAATTTCTCTTGAGATCAGTGCACTTTTTTCTGGGTTATGTTTTGGTTTTTTTTTTCATTTAATTTGGAGGCAGAACTGAAAAAATCAAGTACGGAAAGGGTGTGGGCAGAAGGGATAGCATTTATGAGAGTAACTGATACTGCTGGAAAAAACAGACCAGCCTTCAGGCACAAAATGCTGTTTGTTTCTTCCAGCTCTATCAGCTGGTCTCATAAAAGCCATTCCTTCTTCTTCCAAAATTATTCCCACTTATCTCCTGACTCTAACCCAGCTGCAGGCATACATTTACTGAAACAGCAATTCTAGAACTGTCCAACATATAGGCATGAAATACTTGCAATGGCAGCTAGTTAAACCCTATCTATCTGTACAGATTCTTGTGTCTAACCCAAGACTAAAACAGTTCCTTAATCAGAGGGCAGAAAATTAACAAAATGTGATGTTATTAATTCTACCATCATCAAGAGTTGAGCACAGCCAGTCCCTGTCATGTCTCTTACTTGGCTCCCCCATAGGTTTCACAGCACACAGAGAGAAGCAGCAAACCTGATTAATATGTAAAAGTGCCCACTCAAAACAGGTCTGTGACCATATCCTCTGAGCAGAGTGAGCAGCAGATTATCCCAGCTTGATGACTTTTAGAAACGAATGGGCTTAATAGTCCATAACTCTTTTCTAGAGAATAAAATGGGTGAGGGAGAAATGTAGGCGATGCTTCAGAGAAACTCTCCATAATAGCACTGCAAAGTGGCAATGGCACAAGCTCCTGGATGCAAGGAACCAGACACTGAAGCGCACATTATGTGTGTGAGCTTGAGTCATGCCAAACTGTCTCATGCACTCCTACACGTGCCAGCACAGTGTCACCAGCTCCTTAACAGCACATGTCACTGGAGAGCACCAAACCCACAGGGAGAGGAGCTGTGTGAGAGGGCCTCAGCACCACTCTGCCCCAGGACCTGCCTTGAGCTTTACATCCCACATATCTCTCCCTTTTTCTGTAGATCCTTATTCTGGCCCTGTCCTGCTGGATGAGAAATTAGCCTCTCGCTGTGGCTATGTCCTGTCAGAAGACGTGTGGGGCAACCCCGTGTTCCGCGCGTCGGTGCTCGGCTGTCATGTGGCCAATGAGGTAAGGCCCAGACACGGGCTTGGAAGCAGCTCAGGCAGTACATCTTCTCCAAAAATACAAGATTGAGATAGTATATGGCATTCTAATGGCACGTTTTGAGAGTACTGAACTCAAGGAACTGGTGTTGGGAGTGTACTGCAGAAATGAATAGGCAATGGCTCTCTGCTGTGAGGTTTGTTCAGTGTGACTGACATGGGATTTCCTCTCTCCATGGAATGACACTTATCCTAATGCTGCTGAGTAGCTGCCAGTTCTCAAGCATATCCTTGTAGCTGCTGATTTGCCAGAGAGTTTCTTGAAAGCCTCTCTGGAAAGAAGTAGGCATCTGCTTGAAAAAGCAATGTTTGCAGTGTGATTCTGGCAGATCGTTTCCTGGCTTAATTTGTGTGGTAATGTGCCTGTTAACACATGCCTAGGAACGTAGATCACACACGTCTATTAGACCCAGATTTGCCTCACGTAACTTTAGCCATCTAAAAGATAATGTCTAGTCTAAACTAGTTGTTTACTCTTCCACAATAGTCAATGGAGAGAAGCAGGCATCTCCAGAAGGTGATTCACCCCTTCCAAAAATATGTGTAAAAGCGTAGCCTGGATTTCAATTTCTAAATGTTAGTTGAGATGAAATGTACCCAAAACCAGAACAAATCAGAGTAGAAACTTCATTGCTTGTCCATGTTTAGTCTGGTTGGTCCTGGAAGCCCCACAGAAAAAATATGGTAAAACTTTATAGGCAGAGGTTAGCTAACAAGAACGGGGGTGTACAGTGTGCTGTGCAATGACCTGGATTTCCAGGCTGGAAATTTCTCTGTAAAGGTTTTGCCTTCCTCTGTAGAAAAATACACATCTGTGTCAGATAGGACAGTCCATGGCTTTGTGTGTGGCTCCTGGGAGCTGAAGAACCGTTTGGATTTTTTTACTGGACTTAGTCTAGTGTTAAACACTAAACATTTGTAGATTAGATCTGAATTACTGTAGAATTTGTAGATTAGATCTGAACTAATTAGATCAAAACAAAAGTTCCAGTACTTTCTCTCCATGTGGAGACACACAGAGTCACAAAGAGGAGAAACACGAACCTCACGGTAAGGTAGGTCAGACCTGGCCTTGACCAGCTGCTCCTTTATTGAGTGGCAAGAACAGTGCTGAGATGGGGTCTGAGGCAAAGGCTGTGAGTCTGAGGCAATGTCCCTGGCTCAGTTAGACCCTGCATACAAACCATTTCAGACAGGGTGGCATGTTGTAGGAGCTGTCACTGCAGTTCTCAACCTGTTCTCATCATTATAAAACACTCTCAGAAACAGATCACTGGGCTGCATGGGACCATGCAGCCCCTACTGGAACCTTCCGCACCATCTGCTGAATTGCCAGTTTTTCTTCCCAGGCAGATGAGCTGTTTTCACTGACGGTGAACATCAAGGTCTCCTCATTTTCAAGCATGAGGGCAGCTGTCACCTACACCTACCCTATGTACTGCTCCTACACATCCTGGGCTTCAAGAGAAATTGTGTGCGAAGAAAACTACATGGAGGTAAAAACCTTCCCACTGAAGGCAAGGCGACATCCAAGCTCCCTGCCAGGCACAGCAACATCCACAAATTCCTGTCAAAAGTTGGTTGTACCCCATGTACCAGGCATATTAGCACCCTGCTGATATTGAGCAGAGTGTGTAACTCTAGATCTGATTAGTAACACATTTGCCATGGATATATTGTATGCAGTGAAACTCATTTAACTGTACAGAGGAAGTAAGGCAAGCCTCTGCAAGCAAATCAACAGAGAGGCTTAAGGCCAAGCTCTTAAGCTCATGAGAGTCCCTTTTGGTCATAAATTGCTTCAGCCTCTGTGAGAATGTCATCCTCGTATCTGAAATAATAAAACCTAGAGCTCACAGAGCTGCCTCTCTGCTGAATCCCACATCTCGCAGGACATGACTGTGAGATAGGAGCTGCCTCCTGCCCGGTGGTGCAACTGGGATGCTCAGCCTGCTGCCATCACCTGCACACCAGTGTAGAAACGAGGCAGTGAACAAACTAAATTTCACTGCTTTCTGTGCGTGCCTGCAACAGGCAGGAAAAAGAAAGCATACCTCTCCTGTTAGAACTCAAAGATGTGCAGTCACATCTGGGTGTTGCAACACAATTAAGCCATGGTACAGGTGTCTTCTGACTGTCCTCTTTCCTTGCCTCACTCTGCAGCACATATGGGCAAGATTTATACCACAGCACCTACCTTACGTACTGGGGATCCTGCATTTTTAGGCATTCAGCCTGCTTGGGAAGAGAGAATCAGTCTTGTTAATGTCAATAACCTGCCTTCCTACAGCTCCACTGGAGAGACCCAGATGTCCCTGAAGGTCTCCAGAGCTGAATCTAGTTTACAGCTTACCACATACGAAGGAGGAATTTAGGTTTACCTGGTTATACACAAAGTATTCCCAGCACTACAAATGCCATGGTTTTAACTTTCATTTCATGGCCACAAAAATTGCTGCCATCA
Source organism: Oxylabes madagascariensis (assembly GCA_013400675.1). Classification (NCBI taxonomy): domain Eukaryota; kingdom Metazoa; phylum Chordata; class Aves; order Passeriformes; family Timaliidae; genus Oxylabes; species Oxylabes madagascariensis. The sequence continues at coordinate 53,832 of VYZR01083973.1, forward strand.
AGAATGTCCACGGAAACACTTTAACTACCTCCAGTGAATGCAAACTGCTAAACCCTGAGAGACACTGCTCCCCATGCCTGTAATAATACTGAAGATCTGTTTGCTCCCATTGCTGCCAAAGAATCTCCTGTGTTCCCAGGTGTCAGTGAAGACTGATGTCCCAGCAGTTTCGAATGACTACACCGTAGCATGGATGTCAGCACTGCCAGAGGTATGAAGGGGAGTCTTTCCTCACAGTTCCTAGCCTGCCTCTTCTCTCTGCTCTTATGAGTCATGCTTGGGGCATAGCTCCATCTCTGACAAAAAAAAGGGAGATGACAAATTTGCCATCAAGTACTGAAAACCTCTCAAGTATTTTTAGACCTCTAAACTGCAAAAAGACATTTAGGTGGGAGAACAGAGTAATATGCTTGTTCCATTAGTGGAAACTGAGTTCAAGACAAACAAAGGTAGGTATTTCTTCACACAATGGGTAGTGAAACTGTCAAACTCAGCACCAAAAGATGTTATGGCTGCTAAAAGCTTTCTTTATCCCAAGGAGAGTCTGGAAAAGTTGACTGAAGAGAAATCCAATAAGACATACAAAATACAAAGAAGGTACAGATAGCTCAGGAGTCACTGAGATGAAAAATACTTGAGTCTGGAAAGAATGAGTGGGAAATGATGACAGGAGCATCTCTCTTACGAGGAAAAGCTGAGGGAGTTGGGCCTGTTTAGTCTGGGGAAGACTGAGAGAGGATCTTACCAATGTACACAAGTATCTGAAGGAAGGGTGTCAAGGGAACGGAGCCAGATTCTCCTCAGTGGTGCCCAGCAGTAGGACAAGAGAGCAGACAGAAACTGAATTTCCACCTGAATGTGAGGAAGAATGGAACAGATTGCCCAGAGAAGGGGTGGAGTCTCATCTGGAGAAATTCAAAAGCTGCCTGGACACAATCCCAACTACCACGCTCATGGGGGCCCTGCTCAAGCAGGAAGGTTGGACTAGATGGCCTCCAGTGGTTCCTTCCAACCTTAACCACTCTGTGATTCTGCCAAATACATATGCTTGTCCCATGTTTCTCATGTCTCACTTGCTCCTGATGCCCATTTTCCTTTTAACTGTGCTCCCATATCGCATCACTGCAGGGGACTCTGTTCTAGGCCAGTACAGGCATTGCTCTCTCTTCTTATCTTTGACACAGTATGGCTGGCTACACACTATAAAAGGTAGTCTGTCATTTGGCCTCTGGACTGCTCCAGCAATCAACAGACATGGAGACAACCAGTTTCTTAACAGCACAGGTATTTTGTCCACACTGGATTTGTTCAAGGCCACCTGTCTACGTTTCTCCAGGGTTGCTAGAAGACTATCTCTAAAGATGCCTTAAAGAGCTCTAGTCTCAAGGGTGTCTCTTGCCTGAGATGAGTTAGTAGTGTCATTCCAGTTACTCTCACTTCTCATAGGAAAATAGGCACTACAATATCACAGCTTTTTAAGAGACTTTGGTAGACATAGAACTGATGTAGCTCATCTCTCTCTTGCAGACTCAAAATGTTGCATACCAGCAATGGCAACTGATGTTTGTTTCTCCATCAGGGAGAAAGAGAATAACAGTAAGTGATGCAGTAAAACTGGGCTACAGCTTCAATAACACCCTGTCCCGAGTGTACCTGCGAGCGCCCTACCACAGCAACGAGTCTGACGTCAGCCTGGTGAGTTGCTGGTCCCAGCCAGACACAAAGCTCTGCTGTTCCCACTGCCTCTCCAGAGCATCAGCTCTCTTTTTCTGCCTGGGCTCAAACAGGTCAGTGGTGTAAATATGAACATGATCACTTCCACCTCCATGTACAGGCAGCGGTGGCTGCTTTTGCTGATTGACACGACTGTCTCCTGCCCTGTTGGTAAGGATCTCTTCCTTCTTCACTAAAAATAACCACCGAACGAGGTAGTAGAAAACACAGTCTTCCCATTCTCACTAAGAGAAGAGGTTTACAAGGTTCCCTCAGAGCAACATGAGCTAAGAGTCTGTGGCTTTAGTCCCAGGCAAACACGGTCCCTGCTGTGACACTACATTACTTGTGTTCCCAGTGCAGTGTCAAGCCTTGTCTCTGGTTTGTCAAATCCCCACATTAGATGCAGGGAACTGGAAACAAGCAGAATTGCTATAGAAGAGTCAGGGATCCTCCCTTAGACTAATCCCACAGCCCCGGCTCTTGTTTTTCATACAATTACATGCAAGGCATGCAGCTCTGCATCCTTGAAACTCACATAATCCTTTTCTCTGGAGAGGCAGGACTAGCCTGGCTTTTTGCAGAGAAGTGGTGGCTGCACCTGGCTCTCACAGAAGAGTATTAATGTGAACAAGTGATGAGGAAGCACAAGGTTTTAAGTTGTCAAGGCCTCAAAGCCAATATTTCAAGAAGGTCCAAACAAGTTGCTCAGTGTCCTCTTCCTTCTGCCAGCAAGCCCTGGGACAGCAGAGCAGGTAGCTGGAAGCACAGCTGCCAGTTCTTCTGAATAAATTAATGATTCGCCTGAAACTGGTGGTTCAGGTCTGCTTTGAGTGCCAGGGTCTCTGGGACAAAATAGCCATCATTTGGCTAATATCCTACAAGGTGTTGCATCAGGGAAAGCTGTAGAGATATCCCGGTGAAATGGAATCAGGGAAAGGCAGAGATGGAACTGAGTGGTAACTCCAATTGCCCCTTCTCTGGAACTGTCTATCTAACTCCACAGATGGCATCAGCTTCACCGACAGCACACTAACATGGACTCTGCCAAGAGTTATCCCCACACTAGTGGTCCAGGAATCCACCTTTCTGTCTAAAAGCATTGTAATGGGAGTGGATGATCAAGTCATAGTGAATCCAGAGGAGATGAACTACTTATTGGAGCACAACGAGACACACATCAGAATAACCATCCCTATTGGAGCAGAAGGAGGCAAGCTAGAGGTTAGTACAAATACATTTGAGGGCCTAGACTACGGATGTTTCCAAATCATGATAATTCCAAATACGATTGATTGCTGCTTAAAATTTGTAGATACAATAAATATTTGAAGAACTAGATACTTCTTCTCTGTTTTGAAAGCACTTACTCAGAAACTAGGAATTTCTAATGACAAAACATGGTAGAAGCAAGAGGCTGCCTTTTGTTAACAATCTATAAGACATATTAATACATTAAGAGTGAAGAGATTGTTGGACACTGGAATTTAATTTTCTATGTTGCTCAATAATGAAACTAGTCCTGGCAAACTTCTGGCCTGGCTCAATGAGTAATTTCCCTGCCAATTTCCAAGACAGCATGATTTAGCAAGGGACAGGTTCTCTGCATGGTGTTGGCGTGCAGCCACCTGCTTTGAACACAGTTTATTTCTCATCAATATATAATATACAGATACAGAGACAAGATCAAAAGGAATGTTTAGTAGAACAGAAGAGAATAGTTTGGGCTGGAAGGCACCTTTAAAGACAATATACTCCAGACTCCTCCCCCATGGGCAGAAACAATTTTCACTAGATCAGGTTGCTCAAAACTCTATCCAACCTGGACACCTAGAAAGGAGTTGGCAATATTCCTACAAGATGTTATTGGTGTGATTTTGAGTTACCCCCTTCAGGAGCTCCCTATTTGTGTAACAGACAGAACAAGAGACATGACTGGTAATCCAGGGATGGCAAAAATAAAAAAAAAAACAAGTGTGGTGACGTGCTAAACTAAATGAGGACATCCCTGAAGACCTGACACATCCTTATTAAGGATCTCAGCAGTATGTGAGCCACACATGGACCAGACAAATGGGTCAGGCTATCAAACAAACAAGCAAAATCACCCAGCAAAATCCATCCCAAGCTGCACTAGAATGCCATTTGCACTTTCCAATGTAAGAATTTTAACCATATTCAGTCATCTCTTTATTAAGCTACTGAGAATGAAGACTTAATCACACATTTTACTTCCTAGAGCTCCATATCTGGTGGTGTATATGGAGTCACTTACTGTATTGACCTGTTTCTGGAGCACAC
>VYZR01083989.1:0-16930 GCA_013400675.1 Oxylabes madagascariensis
AAAAAAAAAAAATTCTTTTTGTTCTGCCTAACTCCTCTTTTGAAGAGGCACTAATGGAAATAATTATCTGTAGAAATCAATGCTCGGAGCGGCTCGTACCCCTGAGTATTTAGTGCTGCGTGTTGTTTCAGAAGGCAGTGATTTCCATCTGTGAGAGCACATGTTCCCTTTCACTGTGCCCATGAGGAGGAAGAGAAAAGGAGCATTTCATGTCATTCATGGATCTTTGCTTTTAGGGAGCTGATACTGAACAGAGATGGCAAGAACTGTGTGAGGGAACTGGATAAATAAGCTAGTTGGTATTGAGGAATATCACACAGGAGTCTCTGAGCTGGAAAAGGTTTCTCCCCCATACAAGGTTTTATCAAATTTTTCTCTTAATTAAAAAAAAATAATTAAAAGTGTAAAATCTTTTGTCCAGGTGCATACTGTGCCTCATGGGACCGAATAATCCAGACAAACCACCATGATTGCCATCAAAGGTCTGCTTGCCTTCCTCTGCATGTGAAATTTGGGATCTCTGTGTGTCACAACCAGGATAATATACAGTTAAGCAGTTGCAAAGCTTCATCTCATAATTAGGCTAATCATTTTCCACAGTAAGGTACAAAACCAATCGTGCGTCCTTATTAAGCGGCTGTTTTTTCTTTTTTTTAACCTAACTTTTGTGTCACACAGAATTTCCTGGGAATTGGGATGCAATTAAAATGCAGGAAAACTTGTTTAAACAAAACAGCTTTAAACACACTGGGGTTTGTGTACAGGCAGAGCTACTTTAACATTTTATTTACAGACAGAAACATGGAACAAGTCTATTCCTGCATGTGTTGCTTTCAAAGCTGAATAAAACTCAGTATTTTGGAAAGCTGGGATCAAAATCGATTAAGTGTATTTTTATTTTGATGTTTTCAGGTTGTAGTCTCAGTTTCCACGGATGGAGAATTGCACTAGGAAAAATGGTTTTCCCACTTCCTCAATTCTTCATGAACTTACCAAATGCAGAAAAATCAGTGGAATATCATAGTACTGAATAGCAGCACATTTTTTTGTCTATTTCAGTTGAGTAGTGTGCCTTATTTAATTGATGTGAGACAGATAAGTGATGATGAGTCCAGGCCTTTTCAGCACTTCCTGAACTGAAGCTGCTTGGACTCTCCAGGCATTATTTCAAGGTTGTTTCACGCTTGGTAGAAGTTTCATGGATTAATCCAATTCCAAGCTTTGTCCCTTTTTTCCCCCCTTTTTATTTTCCTTTTTCCCAAATTTTAGGGGGAATCCATTCCTGAGAGAAGCTTAGCTCCTGTTCCCACCTCCTTTTTTTGTGCTGGCCAGCCTCAACTCGCTCATCCCTGCTGATGCAGCTCCTCTTGCCCTGTGCTGAGCAGTAGCATCTCAGTTATGAGCTAATGTCTTGTGTTTGATATTTATGCAGCAGCTGAGAAACCTAAATAATTAAATTTCCCTGTGGCCCGAGCAGGAGTTGGATGAGCTGCCTTGTAGATGTGAGCTGCGCTGCCCTGTAGGATTTGCTGGCGTAGTGGTCGCTACCTGTGTGCTCATTCCTTAACAGAAACTGCCCCACTAATCATAAATAATTCAGCTGTGGCTCAGCACGTCAGGTTAACCTTTGGGAACACGCCGAGGCTGCTGCTACGTGCAACCTTTGTTCTTAAAGGCAAAAAAAAAAGAGCAAAATCGTTCTTTCTGAGCAGGGAGAGACCTGCACCATCCGGAGGGTTCATTCTGCGGCAATGGCTGTGACTAAGCGTTGTACAAGCCTGAGATTTATTCAAAGCATTCAGATGTTTGATTTAATAATCCATATTATCCTGGTTCTTTTAGTAGTCTGGTTTTCTGTGATGCTTTCAGCTGTGTCACAGGTATGCAGGGATGTCAGGGGGGGCGAGAATTGCTACAGTACCCACTAAGGGCACTAAATCCCTGTCTAGTTACTAATGGATTTTATCTGGATATCTTTTTTTCCTTGGCTACAAGCAGATGTGACGAATTATCCAGATGTTCAAGGTGCTGTGTTGATGAAATTCATTAAAATCCAGTATCCAGACATCCCTGCTTCCCTACCTCATACATCTAATGCTTCCTCCCCTTCTCCTCGTGCCACATCCTGGGATGATGGCAGGCAGAGATACCCATGGGAAAGAGAAACTTTGCAGGTTGGGAATGAGTCACTTCAGAGGCTGGGGATGAGCTGGCCAGCAGTGGTAGGTCAGAGGAGACCTGATGGTCACAGCAGACCACAGATTAAAGCTGGAATCTGTTCTTGTGGCTACTGCAAAGTGAGCCAATAAATAGAGATGTGATCTGGGTCTGCCAAACTGTTAGAAATGGAAAGCAGTCAGTCAAACTCCTAATTACAGGTGAGGACTAGGCTTGGACTCTCTCTGTGAGGTCCAGGCTGCCTGGTAGGAGAAATTAAAGAGAAGCTGTAAGATGGAAGTGAGGATGGCTAGAAAAGTAAAGAACTGGGCTTACTTAGTGTAGAGAGAGATGCAGAACCCTCCGTGGTGGGTCCAGGTTCACCCTCGTGGACCTTGAGGGTGATAAAACACGGGAAGGTGTGAGTGCAGAGGGATGATGCAGGAGCACTGGAGCTGGCCATGCTCTAAGTTGCACCAAGCCTGCAGCAAGACCTCAAAGAATTCATCATCCCTCCTCTCAGACATGTAATTTCAGAGTCTGCTAGCTCAGGCTAATTGTTCCTGGAATGGGCTTGTTCCCTCCTTGCAGTGGCAGCGGCATTCCGGACATCCTGCCCTTCCCTCTGCAAGATCTGGGGAATAATTGCGAAGGGAGAAAAAGGCCCATTAACCTTTACTGTCTGTCTTCTCTTGATGTAATCCAGTTGGTGTTTGTCTTGATGGCGATAATTACACAGAAGTATGTAATTGCAAGACAAATGTTTAATTAAGAGCAGGTTTGTTGCTAGTCTCTTGTCTGCTTCCATCTGGGAAGAGCGTGGTTGTGCCGGTTGTCTTGGCAGCCTGGATCGAAGGTCTGACGAGCCCGTTCTGCACCCTTGCTAAAGAGGAAGGAAATAAATGAAATTAAAGGATTAATGGGACCCTTCAATTCCCTCCTGCTGCCATAAGAGTTTCTAATTTCTGTATAATACTTTGCTGAAGACACACATCTTTAGATGAGGCCCATGGTGGATAAACCAGGTTTATTTTCTTAAAATAATTCGGGATGGTGAAGCTTGGTCAGAGCTTCAGGAAAGCTTGTAAGGAAAACTGCTCTTCTAGATGCTGCTGTTATCTGGCTTCAGATGAGCTTAAATCAAAATTACATTTTCTAGCTCTTTTAGCAATACCCAGTAATGTAGTCCTGCAATATCCTAGGAGTCAGAAGGCTTTTAAACCCAAAAAACCCCTTTGGGTTGAGAAGGTTACTTGCTTAAGCATGTCTGAATAAATGGGTTGTAAATTCTCAGCCTGTGCTGCCTCTCTGGAAGACTCAGGAACGTGAAGGTGGCCCTGTAACCTGACTGCACAGAGAAATGGCATTGAAAATATTCCTCCTCTCATCACTCCTTGGTGCAGAGCGTGTCTGGGGCAGAGCTGCCTCCCTGCCTTACAGTAACAGCAGCAGCTGCTGAAATAATTTAAATATGTTTTCCCCCTGGGAAATCACACTGATCTTAATAGAGTTTTTTAATTAAATAATACGCTGACTGTTAGAAGCTGGAAATACTTTGGGTTTTGTGTTTATTCTTTGCAGCAGCGTTTCCTTCTGGTTGTCGCCCGGCTGCTTGAGCAGAGAAAGGCTCGGGAGCTGCTTCCCGCCGGGAAACAGCCCCGGGAGCTGCCCAGAGAGGATGGGAGACGGGAATACACATATGAGCTGCTGGGCAAGTGAATTCCTGGAGGGTCTCGTCACAGGATACATCCTCAGCCCCGGGCTGGGGTTCTCCGGGCGAGCCAGCCCCACCGAGCTCCTCACTTCTCCCCTTCAGGCAACCGGGAGATTTGGGAACGGCTGGCGTTCCAGCCTGACTTTCTCCCGCTGATAATGAAGCGGGTAATTAGGCAGGACAGCAGCTGTTTCGAAGATTGTTTAAAACCCAGCGAACACGAGCGCAGCCCGTTTTAGCCCGCGCCGGAGCATCCCGGGTGTGGATAAACCCGGGAGGGAGCCGGAGCATCCCGGGTGTAGATAACCCGGGAGGGAGCCGGTGCAGGGGATGGGGCTTGGAGCATCCCGGGTGTGGATAACCCGGGAGGGAGCCGGAGCAGGGGCTGGGGCAGAGGCTGGGAAGTGCCATGGCAACATCGCCGGCAGGATCTGGTTGGGTATGGATGCTCACGCTCACGCCAATTAAAATTTAAACAGCCTGCGATGCGAGCCCGTGGGGCGGGAGCCCCGCTTATGAATGAAATACGGGAGTGTTGAGGGAATGTCTGTGCTGGTGGGCACCCAGGGCTCCCCCGGCCCTGCTGGATGCTTGTCCGTCCCTCCCGGAGGTGTTTGGAGGTGCTTCGGCAGCTCCATCCCCTGCCGTGATGTGCCCGTGGGGCTTCTGCCTGTGTGGGTGTGAGCTGAGCTCTCTGTCGAGCACCTGTGCCGGACGCTCAGCAGGTTCCACCCCCAAACCATCACAGATTGTCTGAAGCCGCTGATATTTTGTGCCGCGGGGGGGAACCAGGAGGGATTCTCTTGTAATTACGCCGTAATGTCCCGGGCGGTCCCTAAGCATGGGCTGGAAGTGTTATCCCTGCTGTACAAAAGGAAGATGAGCTGTTAAGGCATTTAAGTACCTCCCAAGGCCACACCACGAGCTGATGGTTAAGGCTGCGCACAAAGCGTTCTGACCCTGGCTGCCACCTCCTCATGTTCCCCCGAGCTCCAGCCTTGCAAATCCCTGCCTGGGGAGCCATGCTTTTTGCTCATGGATTTGACAATCTCCACGTTAAAACCTCTTGGCTGCACCTTTGCCCCTTCAGCTCGGGAAGCCCTGATGTTTCTGCCTTAACAGGAAAAAGTCTTTCACAATGTCCAGCTTAAATCCAGCATGGCTGAGGAAAACACCTCGTCCTTGTGCCTGGCCTTGGAGGCTGCTTAGTGCAAGCTCTGGCCCTGCATTTCTCCCTCTTCTCGGAGCCAAACCTGCTGTCCCTCCTTGCCCTGGTGTCTCCTCATCTGGGGATGCTGCTGCCAGGAATTGGCAGGGATCTACCTTCCCACTTTGCTCGGTGGAATTCGGTGCCACCATTTGTAGTGGTGCCACCATTGCAAACCCCACTCATGGTCACAGACGCCAGGCTGAAAGGGGTGAATTTCCCACCAGCATCGTTCCATGGCTAGTGGTTTACAACTTTTAATTTGGGTCCTTATCTGAGCACTCAGGACGTGCATCTTGTGTGATTTGGGGGTTTTCCCCGTATTCATACAGTTCCTCTGGTTCTTTTTAATTGTGGCTTTGAGGTGTCTGCACCCAGAAGTGGGGAAGAAATGGCAAGCAAGTGAAAAATGTGAAATTTCACCGTCTCTGGGGCTCCTTGCCTCCAAATCCCATGCAGATGCTGCTGCAGGAGCTCTTCTGCATGTGCAGTTATGCGCCTCTCTACTTCTCCCACCTGAGCTTCAGATTTGCTCCCTTGGACGTTGTTTTTCAGCCCCACAATCAGAATTTTACAAGCCTTGGGAAGATCGCCTGGAAACAGAACACAGGAGAGACGCTCTGCAAAATATTATCAGAAGCATCAGAAAACAGCAAAAACAGCCTTTCTTTTAAAAGCTGGAAGCACGCAGTGCAGGGGTGGGGGTGGGATGCAAACCTGCAGAGCTTTGTAGAGCCAACTTTCGGAGCAGATCAAGCTGAAAGCCCGGGTTTTGGAAGGCTTTGCTCAGCTCAGCGCCGCCGCAAGCTGTTTTGATGCTGGTTTTTGGTGTTTCCATTCATCTGCCACCAGCGGGGATATTTTCATCCAGCCAAAGCTGAGGCCCCAGCTTTTTTGCAGTGTGGGAAGAAGCCAGGCTGCCTTGCACGAAGGATGGGGAGCCCATGCAGGGGATTCTTGCCTTGGTGGCTGGGGAGGACAATTCCTATTTTTTCCACCTCTACAAAACGCCACTGGAAGGCACAAAGAACACACAGGGAGGTGACAAAGGAATGATAAGACGACTTGAGCAACGCTTCTTCTCCTTTGCTTTCCCCTGGTTTGATTCCCTATCCCCTAACCCCGGTGTGGGGTGATACAAAAGGTCTCCCTAATGTTTTCTCACCCAAAAGCAGTGAGGAAAGGGGCTGAAGCTGTGGCTCCTCTCTGTGCCCACATCTGGGGGATGATGCCTGGGAGGAGACCAGGGCAGTGGTGGCAGTGGTGGCTGCAGGGAGGGCTCTTGGAAAGATGGTGAATTCTGATTAATTCCTGTCTCTGACCTCAGAGTCAGGCAAGTGAACCCCCAGAAAACACAAAAGGGTGCTTAGAAATCTCCACTTGAACAACTTCATTTTAAAAGAAGCTCCAAACTGCACCCAGATCCAGCCACAGAAGGGTCCCTCCTGCTTGGTGTGGCCACCAAATCCTCTGTGCTCTGACCCTCAAGTGTGTCCTGGGCTTCCAGGCCCTCCGTCCCTCTGGTTTTCTGGCTTCCTACATGTGCCCACAGAAACCATCAGAAATCTGATCTGTGTTTTCAGGAGTCTTCCTTATTCTCCTAAAGCCTTAATTAATTTTCTCTGTCTGCTCTTGCTGGGTCTAATATCACCTGAATGGCTCACTAATGTGAATTATCTTGATTAATGGCAGCACCCGGACACAAAGCTCCTCAGCCTGCTCACGCTTTTCATGGGAGCATTTCCAATCTCTTATTCTCCTTTGCTGAGACCAAGCTTTAGTCTCAGCTGGTGGGAGCAGCAACCCACAAACACAGAGAGAACATACAAATGGAGTTACTCAGACGAGATAGAATTTCCCTGGCTGAAAACATCAATTTATGGATTAATCTGTTGCACATTAAAAAAACCCTGCAGTGCCTTCCTGCTCCTCAGGCCTTGTCATTGGCACTCTGGCCTTTAGTGACAGCCAGGCTGAGGTGCTCAGGGTTCCCTGCAGGCTGCCCTGCCTCTTCCATCTCCACCCTGCTAAGGCTCTCCTTGGAAGAGAGTGGAAGGAATTCCATGGAAGGAATGGCTCTGGCAGCGGCTCTGGCAGCTGGAGTCTCCTCCAGACCAAAGGCTCTGGCTGGCACCAGCGGCCCAGCTGGTAATTCTGGTTTGTTCTTCAGCTGGAAATGTCTTGGAAGCTTGGGAGGACCAGAGAGGTGAACCCAGCACGAGAAAAGTGCACAGGGTCTGTGTGAGCCAGGACTGATGCTTCCCTCAGCTCCCATAAGAGCAGCCCTGGCTGACCCAGACCCTTTCCCAGGGACAAACCATGTCCTGGTGAAACTGGGCAGCCCTTGGCTGTTCTTGGGGGGCACTGAGAGGAAAATCATGGACATGACAGCCACAAGCTGAGGGGCACAGCCCCACACCAGCTGTCCCCCCAGGACAGTGAAATTTTGCCTGCAGACACCCGGGAAAGGAGAGGCTGGGAGGAGCAGCCCACGTGTCCCATCCAGCAGGAGCATTCCTGCAAGGACCAGTGGGGACACACAAGGCCTGCTGGCTTGCTCCAGGCACAAAAGCAGTGGCTGGAGCCACCAGGAGAAGACAGCAGGGAGGTGTGTGCAGGGGAGTGAGCAGTTGCCTCCACGTGCCTTTTGGACAGCTACCCCAGCAAAAACCCAGCTCCAGGGGCCTGTGAGGAGGAGGTGACTGGGACAGCTGGGGACTCTCAGCCCAGTCCCTGAGATTTTGGGGATCAAGCCCCGCAGTGATGACCAGGGCTTGCCAGACTTGCCCAGGCCCATATGGGTGGTGGAGACGCGGCTGGCGGGGAGGGGCAGGCTCTCAGCTCTGCCATCGTTAGCATCTCATCAGCAGCCAAGTTTGCCTGTGCTGCCAGGGGTGCTGCCAGCTGCTGCATGCCAGCAATCCACAGCATCACTGCCCACATCCCATCCTCGGGCTGCTGGACCCCCGAAGCTGCTGGAACGGAGTTTCATAAATGCTCGTGGCTGAAAGGAATTACAGGATCAGAAAGTCCACAAAAACTCACGAAGTTTTATGAGTAAATCACACACTCAGCATGGAAATTGTTGTGTGAGTCCCTGATCTCCCAGAGTAAGCACACAGCAGTGGGGTTTGGACAAAGGGTGTCCTAGGTTACAATGTAAGATGTGCCCAAAATCTGTATCCCATCCCCATCTCCATGAGCTGTTAAACCAGGTGGGGCAGTGTTTCCCTTGCCCTCCCTCTGCANAGGGATAGGGTTGGATGAAGGTTATTCCCATGTCCTCAGCTTGGGGTGGAAGAGAGCAGCTCTGCATTGCTGCCTGCCTTGCCCTTGTGAACTGGCAGCTGAGAACCTCTAGAAAAGGTACAGCAGCATTAATTGAAAGCTCGTTTCCCAAGCTACCTTGGGCACTGTTTCAAATGCTCTCCCCATGAGACGTTCCGATGCTGCTCACAGTGTTGGGCAGGGAAGCTCCTCTGCAGGGAGGTGGCCATCAGTGCCAGCCCCCTGACCCCTTTGCCCCCCCAGCTTTGGGGTGTTTGTGGCTGAGTGGTGAATTCCCCCCCACCAAAAGGCTCTAATGCAGATGGATACTGCTCAGCTTCAGTATGTCTGGGAGGTTGGGCAACATCCATCACCTCCAAAACGGGTTCTTGAGCTTCAAACCACTGTTTGCAATTAGAACAGCAATGCAGGAAAATGGCCATTCTTGGGGGAGATAAAAAAAAATTATCTTGCTGTGCATTTGGCGTTGGTGCTTTCTGACGCTGGAATACTCCCAAGGCCTTGGATCTGGAGCACAGAGGGCCAGAGGATGCCTCATCTGGGCTGTTCTTGGAGGAGATAGCACCTCCTGGCAGACGCAGCACAGCCTGCCCAGAACAGGCTGCTGGAGGTCACTGGAGAGCTCTGCTCGCACGTGTTCATCACAGCTGCCTCACACAGCTCCCTCATCACTGCCATCCATCAATCCCTCTGCCCCAGCCCAGCCCCTCGGATACCCACCGAGGCTGGTGCAAAGCCATCCTGCTTAATTGGGACCTCAGGGAGGCAGTTCCCATTCTGAAGCATGCTCCGTTTTAATTAACGGGTAAAATAATCCGTGAATAAATAGGAAGACCATGACTAACTCCCGTTTTTATATCTCTTCTGCTTCCCATGCTTCTCCCAGATAATTTGAGCAATGCCTTATGGAAGTCCATGCAATGGATAACCTTGCTGCTAGTTTTCTGCAGGCTCAGTCCTGCAAACAATCAGGAATGCAAATGCTGGGAGCTGGCAAAGCCCGTGAATACCCAGGTGAGCAGGTGAGTTGTTCCTGGGATAGCTCCTTTCTTAAAGCTCAGCTGGGATCCAGGTATTGCAAGGGATTTACTCCAAAGGGTGGGGGGACAGCAGTTTCGAGGTGGTGCTGTTTGACCTGGGCATCACCTGCATCTGACACGCTGGGAGCAGCCACGGTAAACAAAAGGCCTCTGCTTTCAGGAAGGAAAACACCACTTTTGAAATAATGCCACCCGTTTTCTTTCTTGTGGTTGGATTTCTGTTGTGGGTACAGTCAGGAATGCAGCTGATCCGGGCACCTGTAGCCAGAATTGTGAAGCTGCACCCTGTGCGGTGCCTTCCTGCCGTGCCTGGGCTCTCCCTGTCCATTACAGCTTCGGTGTCCGGGGCTAAACCAGGAGCTGTGGGGGTCATGAGCAGGCAGAGACTGTGCTTTTAGCCAGAACATTTAATAATGAGCGAAGTGCTTGGATAAATGGGGAAGGATGCTGGGATGCAGGGAGGGGATGCTGCGGTGTGAGGGAGCTCCTCCTGCTCAGCATGAAATGTTCCTGGTGCTGCCTCTGGGCTGGGAAAGGGGCTGTGGCAAAATCCGGGCTCTCAGGGGCCATCCCTGGAGCGCCCAGCACGTGGAGCTGGGAGCTGTCACCTCAGAGGTGTCCTGCCTCCACTCCCGCACGCTCCGAGCGCGTAAAGCCTGGTTACAGCGCGCGTAAAAAATACCAGCAGGAGGTGAAAAGTGACGGGGGACGTGGGTGGGCAGAGAAGAGCTGCTCTAGCGGCGTCCCCCGGTGCCAGGAAGTTGTGACAAGCTTGTTCCCAAGGATTTACAAAGGTGGCTGCCTACGACGTGAGAGAGACTTCATCTTTTTTTCTTCTCCTTGGCAGTTTTAGGTCAGTTTAATAGAACAGAAGGAAAAGGAAGCCTTCAAGGAAGCTGGTGCTAAACTGATGACAGTTTGGGAAATCAAAAGCTTTTTCTCTTGACTAGTTTTGCTGCCAGTGAGGTGGAAGGAGCGGGCTGGGATCCCTGGCAGCTGGGGAGTGGCGATGCTCGCCGCTCTTGCCCTGGCTTGGTGGTAGGTGGGTGCTCTGACACCAGCATTGAATCAAACGTGATGTGAGAAAATGGAGGGAGAAGTGAATAAACTGTTATTTCAGGATGCCAGGGGGCCTGGGTGCAGCTGTGGGGTGGGAAGGAGGGCAGCAGGGACAGACCATGTGGGCACAAAGTGTGAACAAGGATTTGAAATAAATAAGAAGTAGACGGGTTGTGCTGCGATACCGCTCTCTCCACACAAACCCAGCCCCAGGAGCTCCATGTCTGGACATCACATCTTCTCACCACTCCATCACTCTCCACACCAGCTACTCTGTGCAACTCTCTGCCACACCACCCAGCCCTGGATATCCAGTGCCGCTCCAAAGTGCCTCCCACCCTCCTCCTCCATGCAGTTCTCCACCCCTCGCGGAGCCCTGGAGGAGCTGGCAGGGCTGAGGGCAATTCTTCACTCGTGCCTGGCAGGTTTTGTGCTCTGACACTTCCTCCTTCGAAGCATTCCCGTCTCCAAGAGGTAGACTTTGTTGGGAGCCATTTCCCTAGAGGACAACCCAGGGGAGTGCCTTGGCTCGTGTCCTGGTGTCCGGCAGTGGTCTGAGTCCAGAGCCAGCCCCTCCTGCTGCTGTGGGCAGGGCAGGGGGGCCCTCACACACTTTGCACCAAGTGAGCCAGGCCTGTAGCAGCAGCTCGTCCCTCCTGAGAGGTACAGACCCACCCCCCTGACCTGTCCTAAAGGTAAGGAAACCTCAGGAAGGCGATGCCTGCCCCAAAGGCTGGCGTTTGGTGGTGATGTCCCCGGTCCCAGTGGGATGGGGAAGGGCACAGTACCAGCAGTGGTGCTGCAGCACCCTGACCTGGCGGGTGCAGGGAGGGGCTGCTTCACTCCATGCACGGCTCCCCACCTGCACAGCTCCTCTGCAGACAGCGATATTCAAGTATCAATCTGATTTATAGCACTTAGGGGAGAAATCAGAGTGTGCATGAAGGATTGAGCAGAGCACATGGCGAGTCGCAGCAGTTTTATTTCCCCAGATTGACACTCACAGCATTTTTCTGTCCTGCTGTTTTTAATTTCCACTTTATTCTTGTATATTAATACTACTCTGGGGCAGCTGATCAGAGATTGCTGTCACACATTCCCCTGGAGAATTCATCTTTTCCTGGTGGCAGCAGTGCGAAGGCAGAGTAGTTTCAGAGGTGTGACTAACCCGGGGCTAATGCAACCGGAGCACTCAAGGGCAGCTTTACACCGATGTGCAAACTACCACCAAGGCTGTGCCAGAGCTCTGCTAGGCACTGCACCTCTTACTAACGGGTAGGGCAAAAAGGGTGTATGCATTATTAAATGGCATTTTTGTTACATGTGCTGGAAATACAAACTGACCTTTCTGGAGGCTTGACTGTGAAACATGGGCATGGGAGGCTCACTCCGGTCCAACCATCCATCAGCCTCTCCCTCGGTATTCTTGTACCTTCTCTTCTGCACGAAAGGTTAGGAAGTCAAAAGAGCTTTTTTAAATGTTTGATGTTGTCCTGTTTTTTCCCAGCCTCTGTTAAGAGAACTGTTCACTCAGAGCAGTTCGAGGTTGAGGCAATGACTCAGGCAAGCGCTGTACCCAGCTCCCTGTGTAGATCTGTGTGGCAGCTGGGCTGAAATCAAAGGATCACAGAATCCTGGAGGGTGGAAAAGCCCTCACACCATCGGGTCCAACCAGTCCCCAGCACTGCCCAGGCCACCACTGCCCCCTGTCCCCAAGTGCCACAGCCACATGGCTTTTAAATCCCTCCAGGGACTCACCACTGCCCTGGGCAGCAGTGCCAGGGCTGGACAGCCCTTTCCATGGAGGGATTTTTCCCAATATCTGATCTAAACCTCCCCTGGCCCATCCTGAGGCCGTTCCCTCTCCTCCTGTCCCTGTTCCCTGGAGCACAGCCCGACCCCCCCGGCTGTCCCCTCCTGGCAGGGAGTTGTGCAGAGCCACAGGGTCCCCCCTGAGCCTCCTTTTCTCCAGGCTGAGCCCCTTTCCCAGCTCCCTCAGCCTCTCCTGGGGCTCCAGCCCCTTCCCCAGCTCTGTTCCCTGCCCTGGACACGCTCCAGCCCCTCGGTGTCTTTCCAGCCTGGACGGGGTTGTTCTCCATGGGCTCCCATCTGTCCTGGCCCCAGATTCCCCACAGCTCCCCTTGGCTCAGCCACGTGCTGCTCCCAGAAAGCTGGGATTTGTTTACTATGCACCAATTTATTTCATTTTCAATTTAAAATATAAAAAGTACGTGGGCTATAGCAACATAATTTGCAGCCTGCTGATTAATAATACAGCTGACAGAACAAAATTGGGCTGCAGGCTCGAAGTGCTGAGGAAAGCTAAAATTCAGCGAGCAGCGCGTGGATGTGGGGTAGGCAGCCTGCAGCTGGGAGAGGAGGCTGCCGAAGCCAGAAACACTGTTTGCTTTTTTAGCTGCCTCACACACAGAACCCGGCTCTTACACACCCCTCACCCTGCGATCTTCCATGCTTGGAGATGGTCAGCACTCAGCTGGAAAACCCTGTGAGGAAACTGACACCAGGAGAGCAATTCCTAAGGGCTCCCCATCTGCGCAGAGAGAAGGCAACCCACACTGTTGATTCATAATGTGCTTTTTTTCCCCCAAGGGGACTGAGGTGCTGCCCAGCAGACAGGCCTCAGCACCTTTGGAACTGCAGCCAGTTCCACCCCAGTTCTTCATTTTATAGGATTTGTTAAATGAAAAAAAAAAAAAAGAATCTTTATTCTCTGCCTGTTGTGTCTGGGCCTGTGGAAGCGTTAAAGGTTCATCCCAGGATGCGCTGCTGTGGGTAGGACCAGCTCTGCACCGTGTCCCAGGGGCTGACAAAGCACCAGGGATGTGTCTGGAAAAGGTGGTGTCACGGGTGTCCAGGAGGATGAGCAAAGTGTGTTGTACCCAGCGGGAAACGACAGTGCCAGCCTGACTGGTGTCACTTCACCGGTGTCAGCACGCCCAGACCTGGCAGGGGATGTCTGAAACTTGCTCCTGACGAGACACTCGAGCCTTTTTTTACTTTAGCAGCCAATGATTTAAACCCTGAAAGAGGCTGGATGCATCCTGTAATAGGAGACAGAGTGATATTGTGCAGGACAAACGTTCTGCAGTGAGCGTGGCAGCCTGTTTGTACAAGCACAGTGAAATCCACCCCTGGACAGGGCACAAGCCCCACAGAGCAGTCTGGACGTCACCCCTGTATGTCGTGACTTCCCTGCCTGTGAGAGGGGTGAATCTCAGGCTGCACATGCTGTGATTAGGGGGCAAAAAATTGCTCCCTCTGTCCATGAAAATAAGTGTGAGAAGTGGAGGTAGGGGAGAGAAGCACCCTGAAGTCATCCACAGCCCACGCCTGCCAAGGCAGGACTAAAGCCGCACCTTCCTGAATTGCCTCACCTGCTTGTGGCTGTCCCGCACAGCGGAGGGAGAGCCTGGATTAAAACCCACACCGCGCCAGGGTGAGAAAAAGAGGCGGCCACAGCTCCCGTCACTGACACACACTCCCGGCACCCTCTGATCGGGCGTGCCGGCTCCCTCCTCTCCAATCACCAGGAAATTGATGTAAATTTCCTGGTGATGATGCCTGAAAGCTCAGGCAGCTGAGAGCTTTGCCCCCCCCTGCTTGAAAAGAGACATCACCCCTCGTGCTTGAGGATGCAGCGCAGATTACCTAGTCAGGGGCTGTGATTATCTATCCACGGTGTTTAATTAAGTTGTTCATCACTTTGTCAGTCTCCATCCAGCCTGGAAACACTTGCCCGGGCACCCAGCTCACCCCGAGGAGCAGCGGCTCAGTGAGGAGCGGCTCCGGGCAGGTGCCAGGGCCGGCAGGACACGTGGAGCAGCCCCGAGGATGCTCGGCGGTGACCAGGGGTTAATCACCCGCTCGCACAGAGCCCCTTTGTGCCGGGGCCGGGGTCCGGTCCTGCCAAGCCGCCTGGCTGTTGCCAGGGCAGTGTGAGAGCCCGGGGCACTGCCAGGGTTTGTTGTTCGAGCTGGGGACGGCTGCCAAGGTCCTGCGAGGTGCTGCCCTGGTTTCCTGCAGCGCTGGTGACAAGCACCCAAATGCCCCCTTTCTTCACCCAAACCAAGCCCGTACCAACCAAAGCACTGCCCGCCCCTGGAAAGAAAATGTAAATGTGTTTCTGTGCTATTACTGCTGGTTGCAAGAGGGAATCATAGAGTCACAGAATGTGCTTTGAAGACTCATCTTCTTCCAGCCCCTGCCATGGGCAGGGACACCTTCCACTGTCCCAGGTTGCTCCAAGCCCTGTCCAGCCTGGCCTTGGACACTGCCAGGGATGCAGGGGCAGCCACAGCTGCTCTCCAGGGCCTCCCCACCCTCCCAGCCAGCAATTCCTTCCCAACACCTCATCCAACCCTCTTTCAATTTGAACCCATTCCCCTTGTCCTGTCACTCCATCCCTTGTAAATCGTCTCTCTCCATCTTTTTTGTCAGCCCCTTCAGGTCCCGGAAGGCCACAATTAGGTCACCCCAAATCTTCTCTCCTCCAGGCTGAACTATCCCGATTGTCTCAGCTTTTCCTCACGGGAGAAGTGCTCCAGCCAGCCCTCCGAAGTGCTCCAGCCCTCTGATCACCTTGGTGGTCTCCTCTGCTCTCACTCCAGACCCCACTGGCCCAGGTGTTCAAAGAGAACAGCCCCTGGCCGTGTCACAAGCCAAAGGGCTCAAGCTGTGGAAGGAGAGCCCTCGAATCCCCACCTCACTGCCAGCCAGGGCAGTGCAGGGAGCGCTCCCACAGCACAGGGTTTGTGCACTTTGGCCTTGCCCTGAGACTGGCACAGCCAAATATTTTCTATTCCCACTTTGCCCTTTGCTGGGCCACTCCAGGGGTGGAACGCCTTGTGCTGAGGACCAGACCGAGATCGTGGCACCCGAGCCAGGCGTGTGTTTTGCTGCAGTAGTGACACCTTGGAGCAGGATGCCGGACAACAGCCCCGTTTGAGAACACCTTTGCCCAAATACCCCTGCACTCCCAAGCACCCCTGCATTGGCTTTGCCAGGACAATGCCCTTGATTTTCCTTGGCTGTGTGTTTGTCACCTGGGGACAAACAGCCGTGGGAATAACCTCCACGCTCTGCACAGGGAGCACACGGGGGCAGTTTCCCTGGGAGGTTTTAACAATAGCTGCTAATGCTCCTATTCCTCTTCCTGCTCTCTGTTTTCACCCTTCCATCCACAGGCACAAGCTTCTATTAAATACCTTCACGGAGTAACCAGATGGGAGCATTCATTTTAATGCCAGACAGCAAAACAGTAGAGTTACAGATTACCGTGCCACCAAAAATTGCTTATACACCTTCGTTTCCTCCCATGTAATTCCCTGGGAGTTTTAATTTACGGGACCATTTTTTATTTTTTCTCGCCACATCCCTTGCATCAGGCAGGGTTCCTTCAGCTCCAACAAAGCAGCACGCCTGTCTGGAGGGGATCAATAACTATTGAGCTATCGCACTTCCTCCACTTAGACTGTTGAAGCAGCTTCCTTTAATTGCTCTTTCACACTGTAAATACAGCGTACGGTGAATTTTTTATTTTTTTTTTCCCTTTGAGGCTGCTCGGTGGGTGAAGGTGGGTAGGAAGAGCTCAGCTGCCTCACCTGTGATCCATCACACCTCCTCCACTGGGAAAACCCCCGGAGAGTAGGGACACGAGGACGCTGCCGAGCCAAAGAAGGCCTTGGAATGGTCCCACAGGGACGATGGCTCGCGGCGGATCCGGAGCCACACAGGTTAAAACTGATAAGCGAAGGCGCGCTGGGTAGGGGCAGGGGAAAGGGCGGAAAGCCCAGTCAGGAGGGTCTGGCTGCTCAGCATCCTCCGCTGCCAGGGGTGCCCCGAGGCGGGGGCCAGGCGGGTCCCCCTCCTTTGGCTCCTCACGGGGGCCGTGGCACAAAGGGGGGACCGGATCCCCGCCGGCGGCGCCTCCAGGGAGCTTGGAGAGGATCCCCGGGGCGGCTCCCCTCGGGGGTGGCGGGGGACCCATCGGGTCCCTCCCGGGGATGGCCAGGGAGGAGCGGAGGGACCGGATCGCCTTCGGCCGCTCCCCCGGCCACGGCGAGGGGCACCGGACCTCTCCGCGCCGCTCCCCCCGGGCATGGCGAGGGGGACCGGACCCCTGGGGCAGCTCTGAGGGATGCCCGGACCCCCGGGCGGCTCCTCCCGGGGATGGGTGGGGGGCACCCGATGCCGGGGGGCGGCTTTTCCCGGGGATGGCGGAGGAGAAGGAGACCCCCGGGCGGCTCCTCCCGCGGGCGGCCAGTGTGGAGCCGACCTCTCCGGCGCCTCTTCCCGCGGATGGCGGGGGATGCCCGGAGGCCGGCGGTCGGTACCGGGGACGGGGGGGTTGGGGCGGGCCCCGCCCCCCGCAGGTGCCGGCGCGGCGGGGGCCGGGGGTGACGTCAGGCGGGGCGGGCGCGGTGCCGGTGCCGGTCGGGCCATGGC
>VYZR01083995.1:378-11902 GCA_013400675.1 Oxylabes madagascariensis
GAGACATCCCATGCCAAACTCACTGCAGGCACAGGTTAGCAGTGTCCTCTTGAAATCTGCTTTCTGCCTTCTTGCACTTCTTCCAGCTCATGGTCTTAAAAGGGAGCTGCAAAGCCAAGAGAAAATTCCATGTATGCCCCCAAATATGGGTCACACACTAAAACCCTTTTTAAGAAGCGAACTGCTGAGCACACAGCCTGTTTCAGCTCACTGTCCTACCAGGCTGGCTGTGCACAGTAACCTGTCAAAGAACACTCCTCTACCTCAGAAAACTGCTACAAGAACAAATGCATTTATGGTTGCCTGGACACAGTAACAACAACGAGGGCTCCATCAGTAACTTAAATACAGCCCTGCTGATCCCTGCCAACAGGGCAGGGGGTGGGCAAGGACCACCAAGAGTAACATTGGTAATGGAGGGGCTTATGACACTATACGGTAGTGGCTGATTTACTTCAGCGGAATTAAATTTTGCAATAAAAACTCGCTAAATTGTTTTTCCTATCAACACAAATCAGCTTAAAGGATTGTACAAGAATGACCTGAACTGTATCCTGTTTTGCACACAAGTAGTTTCAGAATCTGTCCACGGTTCAAATAAATTCAAAAACAAACATAGGTGCTGGATATACCAGGGGAAAAATAGCAAATAGTTTCCAGACTCAGTTTCCATTTCTGTGATATTGGGCACACACCTCAGACAAATGAAATGCTATGGCAATAACCCATGAAACCTGCATTGAGTTTCCTCACCTGTAATGTGAGTCAGAAGAATTATATACTGTGTTAATAGGCATAAATCAGCTACTTATTGCATCAAAGTTCACCTGTAATCCATAAATTTCATACAGGTATTACGGGCTATCATCATGGAAAGAGATCTTCATTGCTAAACGTGAACCCCCTCTGTCTTTCACTAGCTGTTAAGAACAAATTCCTCAAAACTTTCAAGATAAAGTGAATCAAGAAGTTTCAGCTACAGAAATGTAGTGCAAAGGTTCAGTTTGGCACTGCAACATTACAGACAGACAGGAATTTATGGTAAACTGTTTAGATTTGGAAAAAAGAATCCTATAATTGAACCAATATTGTCAAATGTATTGCATACTATTGTAACTTCACAGTAATCGAAATCAGACATCAAGGTTTCTATAGAAGCAGCAATCACAGATTGCAGTAAAGTATACCACTCAAGGGAAAAAAAATTGCATTTTGGCAATTTCATAGTCAAGTGTTCCTTATGCTCCTCCAACAGTCATTTGTCAGACATCTTCCTGTTTAAAAGGTGCATATTGTTTCCTCTCAGTCTTCGTGAGACTTCTCTGCAATGACTTTGCATTCATACTGAAAAACAGAAGTTGAAAAAATAATATTAATTTACATAACTAGTGAAAAGGACTTTTTCTACAATGTGGGTGATAAAATACCTCTTGTTAAACTCCACCCAGATAAGTTTGATCTCCTTAAGTTCTGTGCACATACTGGTGGCTGCAATTTCTGTCCCCTGAGCAGGTCAGACTTTGGGGACAGCCTGATTTCTCCTCAAACACAGGAGCTCTCACTTAGCTCATGGTCCTAAAAGTATGGAACAGAGTGTACAGAGCAAAGCATGGGTGTGCTCTGATTCACAGTATGATCAGCTCAGTAAGTATATCAACAAGAAATGATTGCTGATTTCTACCTCACTGCACACCCTTGAGCCAAAGAGCTGGCTGGTATACATGGAGGAAGAAATGATATGTACGTTTTAACTTCTACTGGAAGGCAACCAACCCCCTTCCGCCAGACTCACCATTGCCAGCTGCCTGCCAATATTGCCCATTGTTATTCCACCAGCAAAAAATATACATGGCAACCAGGAACGGACATAGAGGAAGTCTGGGGATGTGTACCTGGAAAAGAAGGCACATTTTTGAGCTCAGTGTTGTGCAATACAGAGTCCTCCAATCACAAGGCAAATTCACAATTATCAGGATATTTTAACACAAAAAGATATCCATTATAAAAATTTAATTTCTTGCAGCAAACAACAAAGGAGGCTTCTTATTGATTATAGCTGCATTTATTCAACCAAACAAAGCGTGTTACATCATTGGCAAGGTAGCAATTTTCTTTCAATTAGCGTTTCCAACTAGATTTCTCACTTACGTGCACATAAGAGCTTTCATAAACAGTCCAATTTATGCTGTGCTCAAAATTAGGTGCTGACAGCTCTGAAAATCATGTCAAATTGTACCCCTTCAGTTATTCTGATTTAATGTTACAGCTTCAGAACATTATTATTTCGCCTTAGGGGAGCAAATACTTACTGATAAACTCCATTGTACACCAGAAGCTGTGACACCAAGGTGGCCAGGAAAGCAATTCCTACTCCAAGACCAAAGCCACTTCGTGACCTGTCAAAGGTCCACCACAGCCCAATGGACAGGGCTGCCAACGTCAGAGACAGCTGGATATTGTTGGCAAAATCCACCTTCTGTGTTGGCTGTTAAGGATAAGCTTGGAAATACCATGTACAAGGA
Source organism: Oxylabes madagascariensis (assembly GCA_013400675.1). Lineage (NCBI taxonomy): Eukaryota > Metazoa > Chordata > Aves > Passeriformes > Timaliidae > Oxylabes > Oxylabes madagascariensis. The sequence goes on from VYZR01083995.1 coordinate 2,901, forward strand.
GTAAGCAATTTTTGTCATTCTGTCTATTTTGGCACAACAGAACCAAACCATTAAGACAAGTACAGTGTTACTGTATCATCTCTCACACAGCTATCAGGTGTGAGGAATTAAGGCTTGTAATTGTCAATATTTCAGGAAACTAAGAATTTATGACACTTCTTCAAATTTTAGGGTCTGTACAAGACTGAAGAGCCACTTCACCTACCAAAATCAAGCATTTTATACAGATACTCAGTGCCCATGTTACTCCTCACCCTCACCTGGCCCTTTATCACACTCAATATGAAATCTTAAATCTAGCATTAAATTTCTTCACTGACAGGGATTTACCAAAAAAAGGTATTTATCACTCTTAATTGCAATTTTGATTACATTACATGATGCTTTACATTCAGCCCAACATTAAAATGTTAATGTGTTCTATAAATCAAAATGAAAATATTACCGGAAAGTGTTCATGTAAATCAACATTGAAAGTCAGTTTTGTCAGCTTGTGAAAGAATTGTAAAGTCACTTCAAATATCTTTGTGTGTTTCACATCCTCCAAAATGTTTTGGAAACACTAACTCATCCTCATTACTCCTGTCCAAAACAGATAATTAAAAAGGGGCTTGTCATGTTTCATAGGCCTGAAAGCAAATTTATGGGATGACAGTATAAAAACCACTGTCCCATTTCGTCACAAAAATCTGGAGGGAGACATAGTGAAAATAAAAAACAAGCTTGACTAACTGAAATAAATAATTACAGGATAAAAATCAGTAGCTTCAGAAAAAGTGTCAGAGAAGGTAGAACCCTCAGCAAATCTGGCAATGTGCAGAACTGGCAAGAGCTGAAGAGAAAGCAGTCTGGAGAGCTGTCAAGCAGGAAATACAGACAGTACATTACTGATGTCCTGGGATATGGGGAACAGCTGTTAGAGAACTGCAGAAAATTTGTTGTAAATAATCAGACCCATGTAAAAAGGAGCTGTCAACTCTGATTTCTTAAAAGCAGCCAAGTTGCCATGGGCTCACCCAGCAGGTACAGGCCAGGGCAGTGAGAACCACAGCACCAGAGCAGTGAGAGTGGCAAGGAAAGTGAGGTTTGTGAGGGACAGTGGGAGTGACTCCAGCTCATCCGGCCATACTGGGTAGCAGAGAGTGGGGAAAAAAACCGTATGGCAACAAAACCCATCAGTGGCCAAACAACCTCAGTGAGAATTCAGCCAGCTAACTGAATTACATGCCTTCTCTTCCTGGGAATGAGGAGATTCAGTAGCAGAAGAACAGAACTTTCAGCACCATTTTTGTGACCTGTGATGGAGCTGACACGGATGGAGACAAGTGCTGCAGAGGTGAACAACTTTCACTAGAAGGCCCCACTTTTCACCAGCAGAGCCTGGTTTCAGCTGACAGAAGAGGCACTAGGACTGACTGCAGAAAGCCTATTAGACCCACAGCACTGGCAGCAAGGTGCACCAGTCCATGAGAAAAGCATCCTGTCACCCAGGGTAATCTCTTGGCTTCAAGGAAGGCATCCTTTGCAGAAGGGGGTAGCAACATTTCCTGGCATTGTGTAGTCCTGGGTATTCCTGGTGCTGAGTTTTCCTCACTCTGCAAAGTGCATGTTCTTCACTCATGACCTCAAGACAGAGCCTCAAGCTCTTACTATGGTATTAAAAGGACATCAGCTTGCAATGTCCTAAAGCACTTTTCTGTAATACCTACTGCATAAATATCTTCCCACACTAACTTTAATTATTCAAAGAAAATAAAGACTCTAAGTAAGACAAAACCCCATATTGAGACACTCCTAATGAAAATATTTTTCAGAACAAAAAGATGTGACACTCATCCCCTCCAATACTGCTACAAGTCTGACACTAACACATATTCTGCATTTCCCTTGCAAAAATGCTGCATGATTTTACACCTTTAACACCAATTCACCATGACTGACTGCGTGAGCTTTTTTAAGAGGCAAACATTGATTACCACCAATGTCATTGGATTGCAGGATACAGCACTGGCATGATTTATTCCCACAAAGACTGCTACACATCGCATTACACTGGACCATTCTCTCTTGAACTTATGTGGCTCTCCCAGATGTCTGTCCATGCAGGGGTATAATAACCCAATCACAGCTGTGGAGACAGGAAAGAAAAGAGGCCCCGAAGTTAAGGCATTGGCAGCATTTAACTAGAATAAAGGCTAGCTAGACTTTGACAATTATAGTCACTACTAAAACACATCTTTTAAGGATAAACAGCACAAAAACACACACTGTAAAAGAAGAGGAATTTCAAAGAGTTTCATTACTTAAAAAAGCTCTGTGAAGTTAAGCAGCATCTTCAGCCACTGCAGCAGGAGTAGCAATAGAGAGACAATTTGAACCAGGGGCAGAGGATGACAGAGCTCTCCCTCACATCAAAATCTGCACTGCAGTTCAGAAAGAGCATTAATAGCTTACAGGTTGGCACTTCCAAAAATCCCACATATCAAACATGTTTAAAATAACTGCAAAACCAACACAGCACAGTACTGGTGTGGTTTATCACATCAATATTTTGTGTTTTCTTTTGTTCTTGTTACAAGTAGGCTTTGTTTGGAGAATGTTTTTCTTTCTTCAATGCTACTCTCAAGCTCAGCCAGAAGAGAGAAAGCCAAGAGCCTACGGTAGCTGTTGAACACAGAAAGCAAACCAATTCCAGCCCCAGGGAATTGCGAAGCTCTTTCAATATTTCTTCACAAATATGTTCTCTGCTGCAACTGCAGCTAAAAAGACTTTTACCAACCCCACTGAGGAACAATAATGGTGCCTTAATGTTAGACTGTAGTGGTGTGAGCACAGCAGAGCCTGAGCCATCGGTACAGACTCCAGTGCCTTCAGTCCAGCACACTGCTGGGGGTGACACTGCAAATGCTCTTTATTCTGCCACAGAGGAAACTGATCTCCAGGATTCAGGAAAATAAATCATCAGTAAAGCTGGAGCGGAAAAAAAACCTCCCTGAGCAATTTTCTTGCCAAAGGCCTTGGGCCAAACTCATGACTAATAACGGTGATGGATGAAAGGACTTCTGTGAATGCAGTCTCGATCACCACTGATTATAAATATGCAAAATACCTTTATTCTGTTCATAATAATAAACCATACTGCAGAGAAATGTTCACGTCAATTCCAGGAAGGCTGTGCAAGTACAAATGGTAAGAAAACGGGTGAATTATCAGCATTTACCACAGAGGTTCCCTGTATGTATGCTAGCAGAGAAGATAAGGAAAGAAAATGGGAAGACTGATAATGAAAGAAAAACCCCAGAACACCTCAACAGGGTTGACTCCTGCTGGGAAAAGCCAATTAAGGCTGTAGTATCTTTAAATCAGGTGGCTTGAAATCAAGTACTAAAACCAAACAGTACATTTTACAAGCCACATCCAGTCTTTCCATCAAAACTACCAACCCCCCAGACCCAGAAAGGCCCACAAGTTTCTTATGAGATGATGGCAAGATGCAGGCTTCCCAAGTTCCCACTGGCAGCTGCAGCCTTCTCAGGTGGCCCAGGACAGCACAAGGTGCAGCCTGATGCAAACAGCAAACAGTGCAATTGTTGCAGTGAACACTGCAAACCTCGTGCACTGCTGCTGCAGCAAGTTGGGGCTCATTTCAACCCCCACTAATCCATATGTAAGAGGCTTATTTGTCAAGACAATCAGTTTAATCAGTTTAAAGCATAAAAGAAAAATGCAGGAAATACAGGATATATAAACCAAAAACTAATCAACAATCTTGGCAAGGCAAGAAGAGGACTAAGACAACTACAGATAAAGCAGGTATGTAACTGCCACCACAACATGCCAAATGCATTTCCACTGGAGAACACAACATTCAGGGAGCTGTTTGGAGGGTTTCCTTTCAAATCAGGCTTCTCCATGACATCTGAAGTGTACAACTTCAAGAAGGTACCAAAAAAAAACCCCAAACAGTGTACTAGGAAAAAAACAGGCTTAAATATTACCATTAGTAAATGGTAATAGTGATGAATTCATTAGTGATGCCATCTCAAAAACAAACTTATTGTCTCACATTAATACACAGAATTGTGAGCTTCTCAATCTGATTAAAACTTGCCTCTAGGAAGATACCCCCTGTAAGAACAGATTCACGAAAGCAGAATCCTCCAGTACTGGCTGCTAAGAATATTCCCTTAGTAAAGCATGAAACTGACCCTAAGGACCAGTGATCCTCAGGTAGAAAGTCCAATTCCATCATGCCTGTAACATGGAATATGCCTTGATACTTGAGAGGAGAAAGAGGGTATTTTCTATCTACAGCAGTCCACTCACTTTAACTGGCTAAACACAGGGAATGCTCAACTGCCTGCGTGGCCATGGGAGAAATGGAGCATGTTCCCATCATCTGAGACACACGACTGCATGGAGGTGCTCTGTTCTGCACTGTGCCCCTACAGCTGCCACTTGCACGCCTGCCCTCAGCTCCCAGAGACACAGGCAGGGCTCCCAGCCCCACAGGGCTAAAGCTGTACCTTGAACTGGGAGGAGGAACAAACGGAAAGCTGGAGCACAAAAGGGAGCGTTTCTCAGAGTGGTTTGCTGTGCTCAAACAAGGCACTGTGTGCTCCACAGCCTGACACCACCAGGGTATTTTCAGGGGCTGTCTGGGAGCACACTCCTATAATCTAACTCCAGGTCAGCAGCAGCAACACCTCCTCACGTCTGTTAAGCTCTACCCAGCAGAAAAAACAAAGGTTATACTCTGTTAACAATATTACAGTAAGACAAATCAGTAAAAAATGAATTCCTGGACATATGCATATTTGTGTGTACACAGGGAGATCAGAAGGATACAAACAGCCCAACAAGGACAGTGATGCTGACAGGGAATTTTTAATCTTCCCCACAACTCACACAGTTTTTTGCAACTCCCTAACTACCTCAGCACACCAGGCATACACACATGACTGAACTTACCTGATGCTGTGCCACAGCACGGTGGTACCCACCAGGCTGAGGAGAAGATGCTTGTGATCACGTCAGGAGGGAACAGAGTAACATTTCTCTGGATCTGAAGCAAGTTTAATACTAATGCAAGAAATACACCAATAAAAAACAGCACTACACCACGAATTACCAAATTCATGCCACGACTGGTTACAGACGAAATGTACGGGCCACACTTTTTTGGTAAGGTTGGCATTGCATCATTTTCTGCCATGACTTCTTAAGTTATCAGAGGCATCCAAGAGGCTGACTGAGGATTCACTTGCAACCAGTATTTAGACTCTTTTCAATTAGGAGACACCCAAACCCTGAAAAATAATAAAAAGGAGTGAAAATTCAGATATAAGAAACACTACACATATTTCTTTTAACTTATTTGGAGATTGGGTTAAAAAAATGCCTATTATATTTTTTCTGAATTTTCTGAAGAGGCAGTTAGTCCTTTGATGGCACAATCAAGCACAGCTGCAAAAATGCCTCACAAAGGGAGCAGGTTTCACAAACAGTTTTTTCTCCTAGGAGACAGAGGAGGAAATATGTGGGATGGGACAACTAGGAATGTGAAAGTACATTCCAGGAGGTGAAGAAATAACACAGGTATCAGATGGAAGAAAGGCTTGCTTTTCAGTATGAATTCCCCTTCTTTAAGCAGCAGCTGTAGGTTATATAATTCAGCAGCACACAGCCCTCAATTCTAAGTCAGTCACAGAGGTTCAGAGATCTCTTTTCTTGAAGAGACAGCAAAAAGCATTTCTCAACTGGAAAGTGAAATCTGAGAAGTAAATTTCAGGCTGGAGTCAGAACTTCAGCAATCCTGCAGCACATATGTTTTGTAACCTCCAGTAAGAGCAAACAGCTCAGCAAACCAGAGCAGTAACTTCAACACAGAGAAGTATTTACCAAAGTAACACACACATCTGGTGAAAACTGCTGTACATAACTATAAACCCTAACTGTAATCAGGGACAGAAGCACCTGAGGGCAAAGGAAAAGGAGCTCCACCTGCCTGCGCACTAGGAAGCCTCTGACATGAGTAACTGCTGGTATTACAGGAATGGCAGAGTTCCCATCCCAATCCCTTTCTTTAAAAAAAGCAAAGCCTGTCCATCATGAGTCTTGTTATACATGGATTCAGTGCCACATTCGTGTATAACAACGATTGTGATCGACAGCTTAGCCACCTGGAACTTTGGAAAAAAAGACCTGACATTGTTTTTAAATCTGAAACTGCCAGCTGGTAGCAGCTTCTGTTAACTCTTATTTATGGCATGTGGGGAGCCAAACCAGAACATCCATCCCCTTTCCTCTCAGCTCCAGCTGATCCTGAGGAAGCTCTCAGGAGACACAACAGCAGAGCAGAGGACTCAGCATTCATTCACTTCTGCTGACTGAAAGCCAAAAGGGAACTTAAATACATCCAGGTTAGTTAAGATACTCCAGTCAGCTGCACACCATGGCATACTCCATCACATGAAAAAAGTTCCAACAGACAGAAAAAAAGAAAAAAAAGGTCTCTTCGTACAAAACTTCCCACTAGCAGTTTGGGGAGGCAACAATGTTTTCCTAAGAACACAGGCTCTCTTCTACACAGCCAGCTCACCACGTTCCTTGTAATCATGAACACATCTTAGGGGGAAAGAGAACCACCAAGGTGTCAGGCTTTTCAGTCTGCTTCCTGAGTCAGACTGCCAGTCCCGATGTCTATAATTAAGGCTGCCACTGCAACGCTTCCTTCAAGCAAACTTCCTTCAAGCAACAGGGAAGGCCTCCAGATTTTTTTTTTCCCTACTCTGGATGGCATGGCACTGGAGCTTGGCTTATACTTTTAGCCTCCAACAAAGAAACCACGCAGTCACAAAAAATCATTTCAGCTGAGTTTCCCTCCTGTCCCTTGGGGCTTTGCCCACCAGGTGATCACCAGAATTCTCAGAATTTACAGGAGTCTTTTCAACACATGGCATTGGAGGCTGCAGCTCACAATTGCAAACTTTGCAGGAATACTGTGCCTAACATGGGTTTTCAAACTGTTATGTCCCTTCTCAGCTTTACCTTGCCTAGGGAAATAAGCTAAGCTCTTAACTCTCCACTTACTTCACCATCCCAACAGTTTCTGGCACTTCCTCAAGTCTGCATATCCATTTTTTTAAACGTATGACCCAAGCTGATATATAACAAAGTTCACATTTCTATGTCTTTCTTGAATGAGCAGCACACAGGATAACAGTTTCTTTTTTCAGTCATAAAGTGGTTTGCTCATGTCCCGTGATCCTTTACTACATTCAAGTCTCTCTTCTTTCCTGTTACTGAAGTCCTTGTTCCCTGGTACCAGCTGCAGACCTTGCACACTGCATTTCAGCCTGTAGGTGCTATTTAATTCTGACACCCAACTTCAATTCATTTTTCCTGCACGATTTCTTTGGCCTGCAAATGCTGCCACAGCTTTGCGTGATCAGCAAGCATCTAACTGCATCCTATTTTGTGCACCAAGGTTATCAACTAAAATAGAATCATAGGATGTTTTGGGTTGGAAGAGACCTTAGACCCCATCTAATTCCACCCCCCAAATACTGAGAGAGATGAGCCCAAGTCCCTGTCTTTGATGAAATCTATTAACTTCCCTGCAGTGATTATTTTCCCATTTTACACTCTCTCGGTATCTCCCTCTAACAAGACTCTGCTTCTTGTAATTCTTCAACTACAGGAATCTCCAGCCTAATTAAGAATCATCAACTGTCCCACATGTAAACACTGATCGGCTCTTACTGGTTTTTCTCCTAGAAATGCTGATGATCAAATAAAAGTCTAATTTTATTCCGGTATAAATCCATAAAACCTGCATTTGTATAATTTCCACCTTTTTAATATGCCATTCAGCAAATACATATTTAATTTCAAAGGCTTATCTAAATACAACAGGAAGGAAATCACTTACTGCTTCTACACATCCACTGCAGGTGCAAGTTACTCAAGACACGAGCAACATATTTTTATTAGCAGGTAAACAGCCTGACCACACCTGGGCAGGTACATATTGACAGATGTTTAGAGAAGTAATTCAAGGTCTGCAACTGCCACGATGCAGTCGTTTGCACCTGGTGGTTTCTCACCCTACACATATCATTCCTAGTTGTTTCATCAGTTTTCAGATTTTCCACTGACCCTAAGACCTTCTGGCATGCCACAGAGTAACTAGAAGTGCTCAGTGCTTAGGAAAGATCCTTCAGTGCCCCAGCCAGCCTAGGCTCACAATGCCCTGGCACGGCACAGATATATACTACCATCACCTTTCATGGAAATTAAATTACTATCCCTAAAGACTCCAATTCCTTCTCACTAGGAGGCCACTGCTCCTGCAGACAGTGGAGACTGTCGCCTTTTAAGCCTTATGTTTTACTGCAGGTTTCCTCTCCGACAGGAACAGATCACAACATATTGAACCAACGAGACTTCCGAGCCTTCCTTTCTTCGGCAGGCACATTCACAGCTGGAACACGGCACTGAGAGCTGCAGGCTTGGCACTGCCCGAGCCTCAGCTGCACTTCCTTCCTCGCTGGCACACATGGACCCGAGCCCAAGCTTTTCAACACACCGTGCACCACACACGGCTGGCACGGCAGCCACACGGTGCCTGGCATTGCGCAAAAAAAAAGTTAACAACTAAATTATCACCTTAGACATTTTCAAAACACTTCGCCTGAAAAGCGTCTCCTAAGGAGAAGATCCGAGCTGCTCCCCTGCACACCGGGAGCGATTCGCAACTCCTGACACCACGCACACACATCGGGCACGACAACGAGAGGATTTATTTGGGCAACACCACGCAGGGGATGGCAAGGAACCATCCGCCTGCAGCGAGGCAACGCCAAAAGCAAAGCAAAGCAAAGCAAAGCATCGCCTCTCAGGCATCGGGCGCGGCGCTTCTGCCCCGGGCCCCGGGCCGGGGGAGCCCAGCCCGCCCGGGCAGCACCGGCACCTCCGGCCCGGCTGAGGGGCGGCGGGCC
>VYZR01083997.1:3013-41039 GCA_013400675.1 Oxylabes madagascariensis
CAACCCCCAAATTCTAATAAGACTTTTTCTGGGCATTTACCTTTTGAAGCAATGAAAAGAAAACTTAGACATTTAAAGACCTGTGCAAAAAAGCTTGGAGCAGGAGAAACCTGTGGGCAATCTCACTGGCATCAAACCAAAGCGTGCCTTAGATACCTATTGCACCTGTAGTAGTTACACACAGATGGTACAGATGGTATATGGATACTACAAGGGGTATTTATAAAACAACAAAAGCTGCAGATCATGACACACAAGTCTTTTGGCTCAGAGCAAAAAGAGGAGAGCAACGGGGAAACTGTCCTGGCCGAGTGCTCCAACTACCTGGTGCCAGGCAAGGACAGCTGCAGGGCCATCGCTAAAGATGCAGAAATGCAGGCAACTGGGTTTTGTTCTGTACTTCTACAGTACTGAACACAGCAAGATCCAGGTCAACGGAGTGTTCCTAACAACTATGATAAATAAGACTTTGGAGAAGATCNTCTCGTGCTTGAGCTGCAATGCCCCAGCCCAAGAACAAGCTCTTGCCTTTTTCTCTGAGGTGCAACAGGGAACAAAGGTTTACAGCTTTGATAGCAACAGCTCCCAGCCTCAGCACGAGGATGCAGGGCACAAATGACTGGAGAGATGCTGCAGTAACACCACCAGCATCGTCTGTGACACTGCTGATTTTTCCCACCCGAGGCAGATACCTCTTATCTGTCTGCAGCATACTTCAGTATGGAGTCCTGGGCCACTGAAAAGCCAAGTCTAAACTCCACACAAATCCTGCCTCTCACATTTGCATGGCTTTGTACATTCGAGTACATTTGCACTCAAAAAGAAATCAATTAGAGGCTCAGCTTCATACAACTAACTGTCGAAAAACGAGGTACAGGAGGGAAGCTGTGCATCAGCCAAGACCTGTGCCTCTTGAACTGGGGGTAGAGGGGGAAAATGGTGCTGCAAGAAAACATGCAAGGAACATGGGGAATTTTAGGCTTTTGGATTTCATAGCTGGTTTTAAGTGTGAAACAGTGCAGCAAGTTTGCTTCTGAGAAGTGTATCCAAGCCATCACTTTTATTCTTATTTATGTACAGATTTTCATATTTAGACTACATCTTAATGCTTCTTCCTTCATGACATCCCTCTGCATGCAGCATCTTTCCCTCTTATTTCCAGGTAGTCTCCCCCATTGTCTCCTCTGCAGTGCTTCAGAGCTCACCTCTCCAACATCCCAGCAGTTTCAGGCAGTTTTCCTGACACATCCCTTAAGCCATTCCCACAGCACTGTCCCTGTTGTGCTCTCTTCTCCATCTCCTGAGGAAATTTCTTTCCTCATTATCCCCATGCCCACAAGTTAACTCTCTTCTTACAGGAGGCTGCAGAAATGGTGCAGCTGGTTTCTCCTTCAGGCACCACTGTTTGGGTGAGGTGTTTGGTTGTGTGGTTTGTTTGTTTGTTTGTGTGTCTGAATGACAGACAGACAGCTTGCCAGTGTCACACAAGTCACCCATGATTCATCTCTGAATTTTCTTAGTTAAAAGAGTTGCAAATGGAGAGGCAATTACACAGTGCAATCACTGAGTGGACACTCTTAGATCTGGAGAGTTTTGGAGAACCTCACAATGCGGAATTTATGAATTTTATCAAAGACAAATGTTTCGCTGCTGCTACAAGGGTAAAACTGGTTCAGGTGGGCAAAACACTTAAGCCACTACTTTCTGATGGCTTTGGTATGAAGAAATAAACTTGCTGCATGTTTACAAGCAGGTATATATTGCTCTGTGGCTGTTTTGATCTTTGAAGAAGATACACATGACTGCAGACCTTTTACAATCAATCTTCTCATCACAGTTTCATTTGGAGATAGTAAAAGCAGTGCAGCTGCCTGGTTCAGGACCTGATACCCACTGATGCTGAATGTCTATGCAGCAATGAAAGAGAACTTAATTAAGTGGCATACGTATAGATAAATAAAGTATATAAATTTTTTTGAACGTGATCAGTTAATTAGAAATAGAGCTTTCAATGCAAGCAGCTATGGCTATGCCCATGCACTGGCCTAAGCCTCTCCACAACAGGGGGATCTTAGGAAGCAGGATTGCTTCCAAGCAACTGCATGTGTTGCCAAGCTGTCTTTGTCCCCACAATTATGCTTTGCTATTAACATGATTCACAAAAGAACAAATGAAACACACTGCAACAAGCCTTTGCTATCACTGGAAGCACATTTTGCTGTGCGAGCGGCGGTCCTCTAAAGAATGATGCTCTGCAGATGTCTCCATTTGGGAGGTTGCTTTAGTGGACACTAACAAAGTGTCAAAACTTCAAGAGAACAAGTCAAATCACTTTCCAACACCCCTCAGCTGAAGTGATTCAATACTCTTTTTATTTCTAAGAAAATAATCACAGTTGTCCCCCTTGTAAAGCAATGGGATCTTTCACGCAAGTGAGGTGTGTGCAGAGCAGCAAGTTTTATGCTATGCAGCATATACAAATGTTGAAAACATATGTGATGACTTAATATCATTAATTTGACCAGAGTGCAGAGCATAACAGCAGATGTGAATGCTCACTGTGAATGCTACAGCAGAGCATCAAACACAGTATCGCACACGGCATCCGAACAAAGGGGTTTGCTTAACGGGTCTGTACAATTAAAAGCCTACAACTCAACCCAAGAGAACTGGAATTCCCTTCCACTCGGCGAAGCATCTGGCCTGATTGCTGGTGGTTGCTGATCACTGCCATGTCATCACTCTGAAGCCGTGAAACATCCCCGCCACCGTGTTAATTAGCTCCCCTTGCAAAGTGCTCAAGCCACAGAGCGAGGTTACTCACGTGATGTCTCTGCGCTGATAGCAACCTTGGAGAAGGCAAGCGATCAGGTCACTGATAAACTCCACATCGTCCCCGTGAAGAGCAGCTTCCAGTTCCTAAAGAGCAGAAAGGAGAGAAAAAATTTTTTTTAAAAATTCATCCATTAGAAGAATTCCTTAGAATTTCCTGCTAGCTCATCTGGACCAAAAAGACCCGAACAGCCTCACGTATGTGTACGGCAGCAGAGCACACGTGGGGTAAACTGACCATCCTCATCATTAAAAATACTGCTTCTACTACCTCTTCATTGCAGGAGTTTATGGGAAGACCTTGAAAGGCTTTTACTGAATGTCACTCTGCAGCCAGAAGACTAATGCTTTTGTCTGGACGCAGAAAAATAGGGTTCAGTGAGGTTGAGATCCACTAGAGCCTAATAAGAAAGGCATGATTTCTCCCATGTTCACCTGATGGACAGGAATCAACACTTTCATTCTCCTGCTTTACCTCCACTCACTAAGGCTGGTGAGCTCAATTTAAAAGATGTGCTCAGAAAGCAGGGCACTAAAAGCCACTTACGACCCAGAAGTAGCAGTTTCAGATGGATTGCCAGAAATGGCTGAAAGCTAGCAAGCAAATGCCTCAAAGAAAAGCAGGCATTTTGATTATTTAACTTATTTCCCATTGGGTTCCTTTTTTTCCCAACTCCAGTAAGAGAGAAAGGATGGAGGGATGTCAGAATTCGTGACCCAAAATCTCAATCTGCTTGAGAGTATCACAGCTTAGTTCAGCACAGTGGAGTTCACAGAGATGTGATACAGAAATTGATCCACAAAAAGGATAAACTCCTGCAATTTAGTTACTATAAATTTTGCACATATTGTGAGAAATATCTTTTTTTAAGCTAGCAGTTTCAAGCCTTGCTTTCCAAATATTATTTGGTTAATTACGGTTTTATTTGTATGCCAGAAAATTATTCACAGTAAGAAAAATCCACTTTCTATAAGACTTTTCATCACTAGCATACAGCATTTAACAAGATTTAATATGGATAAACAATATAGGCATAAGAAGCTATTCTTTTTGGGTTTCAGAGTAAATAATGGATTGAATACAAATTCCTACTTGAATGTTACTCAACAGACTGTTACACAAATAGCTAAGCTAATGGCTACAGAATAAAGGTTAATGGCCAGAGAATAAAGGATAAACGTTTTGGCACTTACCCAATAAGGAAGAGAAAGTGCTTTTTTTATTAGACCGCAGTAACTGCAGTAATAAAATTATTGATAACAGATTGCAGCTTAAACGCCGCTTGTAGTTTTTTATTGGAAATGTATTAATGGCATATTTTCATTACCAACACTGCTCTTATTTACCTCTTGTGCAGCACCCAAAGTGCTTCAGGAGCAGAAGCCTGACACCTGCCCTGTGAAAAATGTACTAAACACATCTATTACACGTGGAAACTGGAAAGCCTGATGTAGTATCCCTGCCACAGAGCTAGGGAAAGCACTAGGAATCTCTGCTCCCTGCCTCTAGATGAGCACCCTTCTTAATGACAAGTTAATACAAAAACTGCGGTTGCTGCTTGCCCTCCCTTGGACAGAGTGGTATTATTGTTGTATAAATAGTAATCACGCTATATAAATAGTAATTACCGAGTGGATTCATTTAGAATCATGGAATGTCCTGAGTTGGAAAGGACCCACAAGGACTGAGTCCAGCTCCTGGCCCTGACCCTACTTACCACTTGATAAGTGGCTAGTATCCTAGAGGTGTTGACTTACGTTATTTGTGAAATATTTTAGTGGACATATGCCTTCCATAAATATCCCTGGGGGAGAGGGGAGCAGGGAGGGCCTAAAGCGTGGGAAATGCTAAACCATCCCAGGTGTGTTACCACATTACCACAATAAACCTGCAGCCTGTGAAAAATGACACGTTAGAACACAGAATGACGGGCAGGGGGAAAGTAGAGTCTCCAGGATGCCTCCCTGCATTCAGCCTCTCCCTCATCCACATACACTTGTTCATTAAAGCTGTCAGTCAGCAGTCTGCCCCTGCTAGGATGTGACAGCCTTTTGTATGAGGGAATATTTAAACTGCCTCCCGTGAGCCTTTTCAGCCTGCTGTTTGACTAACACCCCTTCAGCAGTGGCCACAACTGCCTCAGATAGCCTCTATCTGCAGCCATTGTTTACAACAGTGACCTTTACATTTTTTGGAGTTGGCGGGTCACCCCAGGAGCAGGGGGACATTCCTGGGGCACTGGGCAAGATGCCACCTCCTGGGCAGGGACTAAAACACCTGGATGGGCTGTTCCCCCCACTCCTGCTGCTTTCTCTCTGCCAGAAGGGTGCTCCTTGTCCTTGTCTCCATGGCAGGTGTAGCACCAATTTTGGGGACCAGACCCAGACAGAGCTCACAGCCACTGGATAAAGGGGGCTCTGGGCACACAGACCAGTGTGGGGCTGGGGCAGAGTCTGAAATAAGCCAAGATTATTCAGCATACACACAGCCTGGGGCAGGTGAAGGTCCATCCCTGGCAGGAGTGAGGCTGTTGGTGCTTCTGTAGAAATGCTCCCCAATGCCATGGGTGCTTCCTGGAGCCCATCCGGATCCTCTGCTCCCTGCCAACAGTGACACTCAGTGCCAAAATGCTTCAGTAAAGGCACAGTCCAAGTATTACCGTGAATATTTGTCTTGGAAAAAAGATACTGACATTGTCCTGTAATGTTTCTGTCTACATTTTAGCTACTGCTGCTTGCGACAGAAGGGTAAGAGCAGTGAGAGGACCCTGATGAATGAACACGGGGCTTGAACAATGAACCCAGGCCTGGGTCCATCGCCCTGTTTATCTGAATATCACAGTTTTCTATCCCACTGGATTCTCCAGCTTCCTATCCCAAAACACCTAAATTCCAGACTCTTCCCACACCCTCAGAGTGCTGTGGGAACGACAGACACTGAGGATGCAATGCAAATCTCAACATCTCAGGAAGAAGAACAAAGAGTTAGTGTCCCTTCAGGTTTTCACCTAATGCTTCAGCCCACATTTTGCAGGAGGATTTTCCCAGCCCTCTCCTCCACCAAGGGACAGCCAACAAAGCAGCACACTGCTCAAGCAGCACATCTAAACAGAGGTAGATGAAGTGATGCCGGGGACCCTCAGGAGAAAGAAGCCACTAAAACCCCCCTGGTCCTAAGGGTAAACCCTGCCCCAGTCACCCATCCCCACACTCCTCCAGCCTGGCCAGGCTCAGCTTCCTCCCCGCCACCATCCTCCCCACGCCTCCAATCCTTTTGTTTTTCCCCCTTTCTCTTTGAGCACTGAGCTGTGAGCACAGAAATCTGAACCTTGCCAAAACGCTTTGGGGACAGCACAGAAAGGAAACAGAAGAGGCAGCAAATCAGCAGAGGAAAAGGGGGGGACACACATCTCCTCCTCCTCTAGCTGGAGAGAGCAACAGACAGGAGAAAAGCAGGATTCTCCCCCTCTCCAGCTGGCGTCACACCTCATTAGGGAAAAGCCTGTTTAACGTCTTTCCCTCCCCCCAGCCCGGTACTAAATCCCCCCTGAGTCAGGCAAGGACTGTTGGGAAGAAGCAATGCCAGAGCAAGGCCGGGAGCAAGGGTGAGCACCTCTCCCAGGAGGAGCTGGCCCAGAGCAGGGTCAGCAGAGTGGCAGAGGCACCCACCCATCCCTGGGGCTGGGTGCCCCACGCCTGCTGCTGCCCCACAGCCGGGCAGGGAGGGTGAACCCCACCCAAACAAACGGTGCTTTGGATGCCTTTTTGATTTCTGCCCGGATTTTTGAGAGGGAGGACAGTCAACCTTGTTTATGAAAGTAAACAAATGAGCCCACAACAGCGACGCCGCTGTCGCCAAGCCAGCCTGGGGTGACCACGGGGCTGCTGCTGCTGTTTGAGCTGTGGAAAGCAGCCAGCCAAGCCTCCAGCTCCTGCTCCAGCAGGAGTGAGTGCTACTCACTCCATTTCTTGTCCCTGGCAAAAAGCTGGCTGTGCAGAGGGCGGCCTCACGAAGCTTGGAGCCTTCCTTCCAGAACATAGACTCCTCCAAACCTGCAAGAGCCCAGGCTGGGTGCTGAGGTACAGCACTACATTTTAGAGGTTTCTTCCGTGCTGCAGCTGAATCATCTATAACTGAATGTGATGGACACAAGGAGTTTAAGCAGAGCTAAGCCTTGTCCAAGTTAGCCATCAGTTTAAAAGCCCCAATCCCTTCAGCTCTATTTCCATACCGCTGCCGTTATCAGCTTTCCATGGCAGTGCTCCCAAGTGACTCAACAGGCTTTTGCTGAGGCTTTAGGAGATCACCAAAAGCTACCAGCGGGGCGTGCTGGGCAGCCCCAACCCATGCTCTGAAATTTCAATGCCGTCACCGAGTCAAGTCAGGATGCTCTTTTCCCCTCACAGAGAATTAATGACAACGGGAATCAGGGCAAAAGTTTGGCAAACTCATGACAAAGGGTACTGGGATTGGGCAGGAAGATGGAGAGTCAACTGCAGGCCTGAAACGCTTCCAAGGAGCACCATTTATCCCTGGGGGTGTGGAGTCAGTGTGCTCAGCCCCTAGCAACTCCTCAGGATGCCTGAGAGAACCAAGCCCCCCCTCAGCACACTGCCTGCAGCCCAGTGCCATGCTCTCCCTGCTTGGGATTCCTGCCATCATATGGGAATAGTTTCCAAAATATGAAGCCTACTGAGTGTTCTGCACGGCAAGCCAGGAGGGCACTGCAGGGCATGAGGGGTGTTCCTTGGGCCACGGTACCCTGCAAGGGCAAGCAGCAGTGGGTTTAGCTGGCTGCCATAAATTCAGAAAGAAGTCATAACTCCTGGTCCTGATATGCCATCTTAAATTTAAGTGGCTGTTGGAAATACCATGTGTTTGTTATCCAAGTCTGCAGCTGGATGCACCTCTCCCACCTTCCCCACAGGTCTACATGCTGCCCTCTCTCTCTAGGATCCTCCAGGGCTTTAAGGTTTCCTAAGCTAAAGATTTCCTCTTTGCTCTGCCTTTCCACAGCCGGGAAAATGGGTGCTAAATGCCCTCCCTGTGCTCCTCACTTCAGTGGGGATGAAGTCAGCAGTTGCCTCAAAGAAACATCATCATCTTCACCTCATCCTCAGGACCACAAGCTCAGAGGGAGCCAAGCTGGCCTTCTACAGTAGGTTTGGGGTGTGAGCTGAAGAGGTTAATGACACTCATCACCCACAGTGGTCCCAGCTCCCCTCTGAACCTCCGTTCTGGTGTGTGTCAGGTCAAGGCATGAAGAGCAAATACCTGGGGAGGAAAAAAGCTATCCTGTCAGCAGGGAACTATCATTTGGGGAGGGGGACAAAGAAAGAGCAGAAAAGGTAGTCCCTTTTTCCTGTTTCTTCAGGTTCCCCCTTAATATCTGTCAATGCCTTCTGAAATGTCTACCTTCCTCGACTTTCTGAGGCAGACTTTGAAGGCTATTTCCAACACGTTGTAAAATAGGAGCATGATGTTACTCCAGGGCTAGGCAGAGGTGTGAGATGACAGCTTTGTATGAGGGAGATTGGCTATGAACAGAAAGCCAGGGAGAGTTTGCTGTATTGCCTCCACATTGTGGCTGTTCGCAAAGAACAAATCCCACATGCTCCCGTGCCGGTGCCAGCAGCACAAGGGGTAATGTCAGCCATCCTCTCCTCCAGCTATGAAAAGGGATGCAAGAGACATTCAATTCTGCTCAGCTCAGCCTAAGAAGGTTTGCAAATGCAAACTGTTTACCATGCCAGTGGACATTTTGGTCAGGCTAGATTTTTCCAGACTTGGTTTACAGGGAAATTCACATTTTGTCTTCTTTTACCCCCTCTATCAGGATGCTTAAAACCCTGAGACCACCGTGCTCTCTGTGTACCATCTATCCCACTTACTGGAACAGTTGGAGTCCTGCATCCACATTAACCTGCTGCCTGATCTCTCCCTTGGGACGGGGACCCTCCCCTATTTGCACAGCACGCCGCTCCTTGCTCTCCAAGTGGAATTTTTCACTGCTGTGTAATACAAACACAAACGAGCAGCTCACGCTGGGTGGCTAAACTGTACTGAAAAGAGATTTCAGACTGATCAATCCAGTCTCCCTCATGCCCCATAGCCGTGTACCAGTGCTAATAAGGCTTTCTTCTCCTCCTAGCTCATCTTGCCTGCAGCGCAAGAGATTTGAGAACTACATTTGTTATGAATGTATGCATTGTCATCACTTAACAGATGTAAAAGTGCTACTCACTCCATTTCTTGTCCCTGGCAAAAATCTTTTCAGATGGACAGGGCGCATCTGAAGCTCTGAAGAAACAAGTGATTAGTTTCTGTTTAGTAGTTAGATAGTAGTAATTTATGCCTCTAAAGCAGCTGCCATCCCAGAGCACCAAAGCATTTCAAGAACATTCAAGTAAAGCCTTTTAGCACCTGTGAAGAAAGGGGAGACACACACCCACATGCAGAGCAATTTTACAGACAGCCCCAGCATCCACACCATGAGTGTGCCTCACTCAGTGGTGGGGCTAAGAAAGAGCCCTAAGGCTTGACACTCGATGCCACTGCAATCATCTTTCTTTTCCCGCAGTTTTATGAGCAGCCAAAGCCTTTGGAGATCGTGCTATTTCCCTCCAAAGGATAATTTCTCCCTTTCAAAATAATCCCCTCTTCCTTCAGTGCAGATAATCTACGCCATTTACCATAAGCCAGTTATGCTGGCTGAGGGGCAAGCATCGCACTGGGCACTGAGCTGGCTCCACAGGAAATTTCAGGCTCAGCAGAACCTCCAGCCTTTGCTTTGCAGACCTCTTGCAGACCCCGTGGAAGATTTCCAAGAGGCCTGTGAAGGGCAAATAAGAAAAGCAAGCCTACCACCAGTCTGCTTAAATTTCTAATCAGGGGTCTATGCCTTTATGGGAAAAGTATTGGCACTGTGGTCTTAAAAAAAAAAAATCAAACCAAAACACTGCCCTCCTCCCCCCCATCCCATATTGCCCAAGCCACAAGTTCAACTCCTCCAGCTGAAAATAGCCTCCAAACACAACAGTGTGAGAGGAAACACAGTCTCTTTGAATTGCATCCTGTTTGCCTCACCCTCAGACAGAAAGGTATCATTTATTATTGCCTAGAAAGGCCCTCTCCCAAGAGCTGTGCTTGTATGGAGTATCAGAAGTGTTCAGGTCATTGAACTACTCGTAGACTGCACTGGTTTAGGATTTTGGGGTTTTTTTCTGGGAAGATAGGGGGAGAAAAGTGGTGAGCAGACACCTGGAGATTGGCACCATTCAGAAACTAACCCAAAATACTGTATAGATTATAAATCACTAAACTCATGCAGTCCCATGCCAGCAGCACCTTGCTGGTAAAACCCAACCAAAACAACCCCAAACTCTTTCTCTCCACATACGCTGGATTTAACACTCCCATTTAAGGGCTAAGTACTACCAGCAGGTAAAGATTAAAAATTTCAGCAAATGTTTTACACAGCACTTTGGGTGAGCACAGTGCTGTTGGTGGGAAACAGCACCAGCTCTACCTGTTTTGATGTTGTTTCTGGAAACAACACCAGCGGGTTAGCGATGGTCCCTCCCCAGACAATTCAGCTGCACGATAAATAAAGAACAGCTGATCCTGCCGTGTCACCATCTCCTGTGGTAAGAGGCTTCCTGGGTACCTAGTGGGAGTTCTGCTAAGCTTTTAAGCCCATTGGCAACGTGGGGAACAGTCTGTAGCTCCAAAGCCAAGAGGCTCGAAGTAATAATCCGATTTCAAAGCTCCTCCTCCTCTCCAGCCAAAGGCAGCAAGGGAGGATGAGATCAGACTGTAGATGCTCTTCATTTTAGGTCTGGCCATTGCACTCATCTGCTCAGCATGAGCACTGGGAAGGGGAAGGATGAGTGCCAAAATCTGGAATGGATTGCTTGGCTAAAGTTTCTGCAAAGATTTCAAAACTTACTGGGAAAATAAAATTTTTAAAGGGAATTTTCACTGCTTTTGATACAGCTGGCCTGGTCTATCTAAGCAACATCCACTTTTGTATTTCATGCAGTGGCCAAAACTCTTGGGGGGATTTACTCCCTGCCATCAGGCACTCCTGAGGCACCAGGGCACTCAAGATATGCAGCTGGTTTGCACTTTCCTCACAAAACTTCTCCTGTAACAGCAACCAGTGCTGCTCCTCATTTACGTCTCTCCCCCCTCCAGGATGCTATTAGCTGCCAGGTGATATGCAAGCCATGAAACAACTTATCTCCACGAGCCTGGAGATAAACAGAAAGTCCAGATCATCCCTTAAGGAGTCAGGTGATTTCCTGGCATCCCTTCTGCCCCTCAAACAAAAACAACGACAGAGGAAAACAGGTCCTTGCTCACCACTGCCTGAAAAAGCAGGGTGAAACAGTAAAATACATTCAGGTAGAATCAGGCTGGAAAGCCTTGCTTTTTTCCCCTCTAATCTGATCTCCACTCTCTGCCTCTCCTTGGAGGCAGTGCAGAGTGCAGCCCACAGCATACACACCGCAAACAAACCCTGCCTGGGGCTCAGTGGGGACAGTGGCCTGGAAGTGCTGCCAGCACTGAAAACCCTTCCTTGCTCCGGGTGGGACAAAAGGAAAGCCACTGAGAGAGAGGGAGCCAGCAGCCACACACAGGTGTCCCACGTGTTTCTGCCACTGCTGAGGTGAGAGGTGGGTGAGTTCCACCGCAGTGCCACGGTGAAATCCAAGTTCCAGCACCTTTTCTTTTTTTTTTTCCCTATTAATTTAGCAAAGAAGGATTTGAAAAAGCATGAAATAGCTGCCTACTGCTATCAACCCTGATGAAGCAGCTAGGCAGCTACTCAGTTGTGTGAGCTGCCTGTTTGCAACCAGCTTAGCCTCAAGCCTAAGAAAAAGTTTTAAAAATACACTCCCATTCTGTGGCATAAAAGTTGCTACAGCTAGAGCTAATAGGTCTTTTACATACTCTTAGATCAGTGTCTGCTCTCCTCTGCATTGCCAAAAACATCATCTTGTTTATCTATCAGACTTTCTGAACTTATTCCAAGATTATGCAGTCCAGACATATTTCAATACTAAAATTAATGGCTTTTGTACAATTTTTTTAAAAATGATTACAACAAACACAGATGCTACCACCTTAATGAGACGAAGGGATAGGCTTGAAATAGGAAATGGTGTTTGAAGGCAGTTGAATATTGTAATGCGAGTCACACAGAGCTGGCTTCCTAAGGCACGTCACTGCGGGATCCAATGTCAAAATAAACACAAGAAGTTATCTCTCCCGATTCACACTCTATCTTCAGCCCTGTTCAAAAAGATCTGCGTTGGATATGTGGGAAAGACCACCCTAAAGCCTGGTTGGGGCTCAGAGCCTCACCCCAGTGACTGCTACCTATTACACCTTCCCCTTCTGGTGTTGGAACACGTGGTGCTGCCCCAATGAAAGCCCAAACAGGACCCAACAGGGTTCCCTGGTGAATGCTCTTGGGGCTTAGGAGCCCCATGGGAATCCTCATTCTCTCCCCCAGAGCTGGGAGAAAGGCAGAGGGGAGAAGGAGGTGCTCAAAAAAAAAAAAAAACAAAGCAAAAAGCTCCAGGGTTTTGAGTCGGAGTAAAGTGCAAAAACTCAGGAGCTGCTCCTTGCAACACGCTGCAAGCAACTCAACATTCCCCCCATGGCCCGAGGTGGCCATGAACCACCATCCACTTCCACTCCCATCTGGAAGGAGCTTGGCTCACACGTGTGTTTGCCAAGGGAAACAGCACAGAGCCCTTTGCGTGCTTAGGAGGCATGCTCTGCGTTTTACTCCACATCTGGCACGGCTGCTCCATAAAAAAGGTGATGGAGTGCTTGTGGCTCTCCTTCCAGAGCACAGGATCAAAATCTTCTTCAACACACACGCCATGGAGGAATTCTTCTCCAGCTTAATTTAAAGCTGACTTTATAGCCAATAAATTTGCAGATTGCTACAAACACTTGGCTATTTACACAATAATAGTTACGTTTGCCAGAAAGGGCAAATTATTATTATGATGATGTTCATAAATGTTAATGCTAACTACACTCTTAAAACACTTATTATAAAAAGCACCGTAATTTGAGAGAAGGGCAGTAATCTATTAACCAGACACAGAGGAAAACAGCTCTATTGCTATAATATGTATTCTACAGACATTAATTGGAGTACCTTTTTCTTCTAAATTTTCCTGACATCCAGAGTATGAAAAAAAAGGGAAAAAAACCAAACTCCAGACTTGTTTCATTATACTCAAAAACAAACAAAAAACTGACCCAAAAGCCTGTTACATCTCCTAAACTGTAATAGCCAGTTTTGTTTCTGCAATTCAGTGCAGAACTGATGACATTGGATTACCCAAAGATCCACACAAAACGCTTTGGTTGGATGAAATAGCTGATCTGCCTGAAGTGGGGGGAAAAGGCTCACGATAACAGATAATTATATAACCAGCTTGTAAAAGTGTTATTAGTAGGGCATGGGATCAGGAAAGGCCTGGCTTTTATTCTCACTTTGTGCATTCACAGTGATGAGAGCTAAATCTCTGTCCGTCTCTCCCTCCTCCCCCACCCAAATGTTAGATAATTTTTAGCCAACCCTGTAAAACACTTGCAATCTTTGAGTAAAAGCAAGGCTGAGGTTAATGTACTGCTACTTCTCTAATGTTCAGATGCTGTGTTCCACCTTGATAACAGAAGAGAAAACTGGAAAAAAAATTTCCTCTGCTGCTCAGATAAGGTAGGTTGAGGACTCAGGGGTAAACTCCAAAGTTCAACATTTTAGTTTGAAAGGACATTTCCAGTCATTGGCTACTGGAATTTAGATCTTGAGATCCTGACTAAGTGACAAAATGCAATAAAAAAAGACAGCTTTGCCAGAAGGTCTCTCTTTCTTTCAAGGAAGGAATGGGAACATTAGACATTCTATACATCAAACTGTATAGCAGAGGAAAAACCCTTGCATGGACCTTGTTCTCAGCTATCCACAGCTGGATGTCTCTGGAAATCTTTCCTCAGGAGTAAATTTTGCTCCTTCTTTCTCAGGAACAACAGAGTCAAATCCAACCAGGAGAAAAATTAAACTGGTGGCAACGAACCTTGAAGGTCTGACAGTGACCTGCAGCACCAAGGTCTCTGAAACTGCTTTCATTTGCCAGAACATAAATTAGATTCCTCACAAGGTATGGCACTGGGGTTAATGGGAGCTTTATAAAGCCTTCTTTGAGCATACAGATTATCCTTTTCAAAAAAAGTGGTTTAAAGTACAGTACTGTGAGCCAGGAAACCTATTCCCAGCCCTGCCAAGCTGGGTGACTTCAGGCAACCCACTTGACCATTCTCTGCTCTTCCTCAATGTGCACAGCAGAGGCAAATACCTAAATCTCCCACGAGGCTGAATATTTGTAAGACAGCGAGAACCAGCTTAACTCTTCACAGACCCCTCCAAGCAGATGATGTTTAGCCATTCCATACAAGCAGGGTTGCTCAAACTTCTCCAAACAGAAGGTCCCACAGACACCAGAAAAGGACACCTGCACTGGGCACCTCATAAGGGCAAGAATCCTGAGTCACAACGTTAACAACTACATTTGAAGGAAATGTCTTATCCTGTCTGGCATTACTGTCCCAAGGAGGTGCTCAAAAGCAGCAAAATTGAGAAATTAGGAAAAATTTAAGTTAAGAAAAAGCCATGCTGCTGCCTGGACAACTCAACAAACAGCTTTGCTCCGCAGGATCTGATTTCACTGCAAGAATGTTAAAAACAACTTCAAAAGACAACAGAATAAATTCAATTAAAAGAATAATGAAGCATTTCAAAAGTACAATGTGAAAAAATACCAAAAGTGTGAGATGACACAGAACATTCAGTGCTGGGAGCAAGGATCACTACTTTCCTTCCTAACAAATTCATCCTAACCATCTCCACTGTGAAAACCAACACTGGCTTAGTCTCCTTTCAGAAGCTGCCTGCCATCCCTCCCAAACTGTCCTAGTTACTTACTCCTCATATTTTAGTGTCCCTATAGTAGTTCCCTTCAAACTTCAAAATAAAATACGTACAAAACATTTGAGCATAAAACAATCCCATGATTTCCAAAGCCTTCCTTGTGCTCTGCACTGCAACATTTCAGACTCACATCTTCCAAGACTGAGCACAGCTCTTTTCTTCACCCTCCTACTCTTAGATCAATGCATTCACGTGCTGCTCCTTGTTTGAAAAATCTACTTGCCCATGAGTTCAGGTGACTCTGACATGGTCACTCCCAGGGAACTCAGTCCCACTGTGTTGATGTCTGGCAACATTTCCTCTGACTCAGCCTTGCTAAAGTAATAAAGCTTCAGTAAGAGGAACTCCACAGACTGTTTCCCAAGTCATTCCCTTCTAGCATGCAGAAATCTCAGGAAGTCGTTTGAACTCAATAACCTCCACACCATTTCCACACAGTCAAAATAGAACAAGAAAAGGGAAAAAAAAAAAAAAAGGAAAAAAAAAAAATCACATCCTTCTCTGCAGCCTACAAAATTTACTCATTCCAGGGTTTCTTGCACAGAAGACAGTTAAGCAACCACAACAAAGTAACATCACTTCCTTTTCTTCCAAAATAAATTTTAGTGTTGAAAAAGTCCACCTATTCATTTACTGTGAGCAGCCTCAGTCAACACAGGAGCACATCCACAGCCAGCAGTCAAGGAATAGCATTCAGGACTATCTTTGTATTGATTTCCAGCTGGGGTCCAAAGTTAGGAATTTCCTTCCCCCCTCTTCCCCAGCTGTCCATTGATCCAAGAAGAAAGAAAGAAAAAAAAAATCCAAAAATGTTCAGACTCCCTTTTGTATAAATCAAGATATCTAAATTATTTTTCAAACAAAACCAAATTATATTTTCCTAACAGCACTTGCAAAAGAGCCGGAGCAGTGTGATCCATTGCTATTCATTCCTTTGGACACAGATCCAATCTTTCAGCCACTCTGTGCTTATTGGCTATATGGAAGGTAGAGCAGCAAGGAGCACTAAAGGATTAATTCTCACAATAGTGGGAAGCAGGAGTCCCAGCTCTTGGGGGGGTGAATGGGGGAGAAGGGAGAAAGATGAGTGTGTAGGCTGCATCCCTGGTCTTTGGACTTCCTTGCTGTGATTTCATCCTCTGCCTAAAGTTACCTTAAAAGGGAGCTAGCATGAGAAGAGTGCCCCAGTGACTTAAAATGTAAAAAACATTACAGGAATTTTGCTTTAAACCTGCAAAGACTACGAGGAGGGGTTATATGTGAGATAACTCATGGCAGAGCTCAGCAGGGAAGAGAATGGCTAAGGCACAAACAGTTCATACTCTGTTTGTTGTGAGTCACACAGCAGCTGAACAGATTTATGATTCAGATGTTTTAGTGTTGGTTATCAGCGATTAGCTCCAACTGCTAGAAAAACAGAGAGAAAGAGAAAGATTAAGCTTTTGTCTGCTCCAGCCCTCATCCTTCCTTTGCCTGGCAGCAGGGGTTACTGATTGTTTCTGTCCCTTTTTTAACATCAGAATGGCTCGGAGCCACACTCACTGCAGAAGCAGATCACACTGCCAGCATCGCCACCAACATCAGATTCAACAGGAATCACTGAAGTGGGACAGCGTTTGTTCAGGTATATATGCAAGTCTATTTGTGAAATTTGGCAACTTTTAAGTGTGGGGGTTTGTCCAACCGTAGAAATCATTTGGGACACAGAAAAGGCTGACAAAGAAGGACTGGTTTTGCTAACTTTATCTTCAAACTCTGTATGAGCCCAGTAATACACATGCAAGACTTCATGCATCCTTATGGCATTTAACCTCACAACACACATGTGGGCTTCTCACAAACTAAGTGGCTTGCCCAGATCACACAGGGAGCCAAATGCACTAAAACTGAGCACAACAACTCTCAGGCTAGACCTCTGGCCATTGCAGCATTAATCCGTTCCTAATTTAGTTTAATTGAACTTAACGCTCAGCTAACAGATTTCTGCCAACCCACTATTACGTGGTGTGGAGCTCTACATTAGAGATCTGGGCTTCTCTGTGGATCACATCTTTATGTGTAAATGTAATGACACAGCCTAAAGGACAGAGTTATCCTCAGCACCTCCACAGCTGGAGGACCTGAAATGCTGCTGGCCTTCCAAACCACACTGTAGCTAAACTCTGTGGCCATGGAGGAAAGGTGCTGCCCCGATTCAGCCTTCTGAAATTGTTTTCATTTCTGTAACAGGAGTTCCCACGCTTTCAAGTATCANCTGGACAAACGCTTACGTGCTGGCCCAGTGTTCAGCACGAGCAACAAACACGATGCTCCTGGTGTGTCTCCAGCCTCACACGTGCGTGTTCCCCGATCACAGAGCCCGTCTGTGTGTGATCCAGCATGTCTGGGAGACAAACAGGCTGCACATCTGCACATCAGCGCTGCGGCGGGCCCGGCGCAGAAAAGGAACATCAGGCTCATTAGGCAGAGGTTACGCGGATCGTGCGAGTGATTTCTATCCAAAAGTTGCCAGACAGGAATAGAGGAGGCCCCCAGACTTTCCTGGACTGCTTCTTAAAACCAGAGCTGCTTTCCTTGAGATGCTGTGCACGGTGCGAGCAGATTAAGCTCCATTAGCATGAGACACTTTTGAACAGTAGAAACTAGAACTAAACTTGGAATTAACTGGACTGGTGTAAAATTATACCTTAATGCCCACAGAAACCAGTTTAGAAGACAGATGGTGAAGAGGAAAGAAGAAAAAAGAAGAGTGGATTGGATATACATATGTGGATTTACATTCTGTGAGCTTGGCACACATCTTAGAGACGTTTTTTATTTCCAGCATAATAGAAAGTTGCCTGACAGTGCTGGTAGACTAGATAAGGGGGAAGAAAGAGCAGATGCTTTTGAAGGGCTTTGTAGTATGACTCTTTGACAGAAATTTAGAGATCAAGGTGGGTAGGAGCACCAGAGGAAAAAAGCCCTTTCAGATATGGTGGGAGCATAAAAAGGCAGGAAAAACAGGAAAAGGAAAATTCAGGTGAAGCAAGAGTAACTGTCAGGGTCCAGATCACAAGCAAGAGTGCAAGAGGCAGAGATGCAGCTTGGGCAGCAGAACCCTGAAAGTAGAAGCAATATAGTGGAAGCTGTCAGAAATGAAATAATAATAGTAGGCATGCTGAGGAAAGGAACATAAAACATCCATACATCTCTGTATGAATGCAGAGTGAATCTACAACACGAGCACTGCACACAGTTCTGGACCCCAGAGTTAGGAAAAAAAGAAGACACAGAAGAACTGAAAAACTGGAGGACAACAGCAGCGATTAAATGCATGAAACAGCTTCTGCAGGAAAAACAATTATGCAAGACAATAAAAAGTCAGAAACGGCATGGGGAATGAATGAGTGCTTGCAGTCCCTTCTGAAAAAAGAATGGACAGACAGCAAATTAAATTATCAAGCCAGAAACAACAAAAAGGAGACACTTCCTTGCACAAGCAGTAATTCTTCTGTCTCTTGGCCATGGAATATTATGGATGCTGTGAGGGTACATGGGTTCACAGAAGAAAAGCAAGTTAACAGAAGGGGGGGGAAAAAATCTATCAACAGCTGTTAAGTACAAAATGAAGTTTTTGAGCTGCAAATGAGCCAGAGACTGGTAGCACAGTCTAGGGAAGTATCATTGCTTGATTGCCCTGAACTGACACTCTTCCCTGGGTATCTGCTGTACAACAAGAGACAGGATGCTGGGCTAGGGGGACCTTTGATCTAACCCTGTACATCCATTTTTGTGTACAAGGCAGAAAAGGGTTTCTATTCCATGCTGAATCAGGCTGGGGATACTAAAGTTTGACCAGGAAAGGACGTGACTTAGATGCTAAATGCAGAAAATACTGGTTGCCTAGAGTTGAATGTCATAGAGGAAGGGAAATGCAAGGGTCCTAAAAAAAAATAATAAAATCTTGTTACAGCATTAAAACGGAGGACAGAGATTAAACTTTTGATGGCAAGTATGTGCATGAATACAGAAAGCTGCATTTCAGATGTAGAAGGGAATAGAGACTTGATTTCACATGGCTTGCGATGTAAGAAGGGAGGCAAAAAGAGAGGGGATAAAAGAACAGTATTGAAGAAGACTCCCAACATGTAAAAACTCCACTCTCCTCCAGTGCCTCAAGCTATAGGCAGAGTCAAGAGAAAAGAGATGAAAAATGCAGCTTGACACACTGGTTCAACTTCAACAGATGAATTTGAGATGAAGCAGTGGAGATGATCAGGTAATCAAGGTACTGGACAGACATGTGGAGATCAGAGTTCATCCCCCAGCTGCGCCACAGACTTCCTTCACCACACTGGGCATTTTGCTTCGTTGTTCCACAAAACTGACAAAATATTTTCTTAATGCGCAGCAAAGCTGTGAGGGCGAGTTCTTTAAACACCCAGGATGCACTGTGGGGTCTGAAGAAGCACAGTCAGGACAGCAAATGCCCAGCACTCCCAGCGTGGGATGAAACCACAGCGGCAGGGACAGGGGAAAGAATTCCATCGCAGGAAATCAGCTCAGGGAAATTAAACCCAAGAAGGTGTGAAGGGAACAGGTTTCAAAGCCAGTCAAAATATAAGATGCAGGAAGTGTGCTTAAGGAGCTTGCAAAACCTCTTGGAAGGACAATGCTGCAAACTGTAGGAAGGAATCAGCCTGACACTAACAGGAGGGGAGATAAACGGGATAATTTGGTACAATGTACCAAGTACTGCAGCATCTGTCTACATCCAAGATGCACTCGAGTACCCAGAAATAATGAGTCTTAGCCTAATGTTTTCAATGATTTCTACTGATTTTTCCCTTCCTGCTCTCAGGAATATAAACCTTTAATCACTGGAATATTAACTGTACCACTAAAGCAAACATAAACTTGGAATATAAACTTGGAATACCAGCACAAAGTCTACAAGAACAGCAGTACAGGCTATTTGGATCCTCTGCTTTACTCTTAAATGCTTAAGATACACTAATACCTTCAAAACTTATCTAATGGTAAATTTGAAATTACTCTAACCAGTAAGAGCTGAAGCTTTCCCTGACTTGCAATCAATCTCTTAAATTATACTTAGAAACTCCGAAACCAAATATTTGCCAAGAGGTGTAAAACAACTCCCAGACTGAACTGGCAGAAAACACAGAAGAGCCCAGAATAGACCTTACTGATAGGATAAATTGAGCCTTGACATGTGTGGAGCCCATCTGCGAGCGACGAGGAGTACGCGCTTCATTCCTGTTTATTCCCTTCATTCTGATGAAATTTCAGGGGTAACTTTATAGCAGCTCCTCCACCTGCATGACCCCAGGGCTTGCTCACAGCCCTGGGCACCACCGATGGCCAGGCCACAGGGAGGTTTTGGGGTTTTTAATCCTAAAACTGATTATCTGGCTGTGTTTCCTTTGCTGTGTTATTTTGCAGTGGATCAGCCTTTCCCTGCCCATCTCACAGTGTCCCTGGATGCTGCCAAGCACCTACCCACAACCTGATCACAGACCTGGGTGCTCAGGGGAGTGTGAGATGCTGATATGGGCCACGGAGAACCTAAAGATTGGAAACAAAGCAGAACGGCTGGCTAACTGCAGTAAATCAGGTTTAGGTGCTAAGCATCTCATTTGAGACAGTGGAATACTAAACTTCATCATCAAACCAGTTTAAAAAAAGTTGCAGTGCATTTTTAAACTCAATTTTTTAAACAAAAGCACTTTAATACAAGTTGAAAGAAACAGTTCGTTCTCCAAACAGGAAGAAACAATTATGATTTTGTAACTTAAAACATTATAACAAATTCAAGCAAACGTACATTAAAGCCATAAATTGCTCAGACAGAAGAAAATACTGACTTGAATGCAAAGACTTGATTTGGCTGTAAACCTCCAGATCGCAACAAGATCCAGAAATATCCAACTTTAACTAACAAAAAAGGGAAAAATCACTACAACCATACTCAAATGATGCTCTAGCGCTCGCTTGTTTGAATTAAAAAGTTTAAAACTCTAGTTTTAACGGGGCTGGTTAAGCTTCCCAGAAGTTTGAGGGTAAGGGGCTGCCAAGACAGTTGGAAGAGCTTTTCAAAGAACATCTCCAGAGCGAGAGGTTGGGCTGGTTACACCAAACAGGTATAGGAGAGGTATAGGAAGGGTATAGAAGAGAGCAGAGCCCTGCAGGGGCCCTTGGCGGGCGCCGGTAACGAGCAGTTCAAGAGCAGGAGCTGTAAAAACCCAGGGCAGCCTGCCACTGATGCCTGGAGTCACATAAAATTAATTTAAATTGGAAACAAACTGGCCCAGGTAGTGCTCGCCCGAGTTTCAAACAATGTTAAGAGCTAAGCGCCGCATTACGCATTTTGCTGGCAGCTTGATCATTAAAATTAAATAGGAAGTGGCAAAGCTGCAGGGCAGGTGATACCGTGGATTTGTGTATAAAGAGCAACAGTGAACTTGGGAATTACAGGCACTTGTAAACCTCACTTTAGTACCTGGTAAAATGGCTCAACTGGGTAGTTATGAAAGTTAGATTAATGCCATACAGCAGGCCCAGATTAGCATGATATTTCCATAAGAAAAATGGGCACATTCGTATTTTCTATAAGGAGTGCCAAGACAGTGGTTAAAGAAAAATTGGTAGATATAATTAATTTGAATTTTCAAACAGCCTTTGGTAATATTAATCACCACAGTCTATTAGGGAAACTAGTCATGGGGTGAGAGGTAAACATCTGTCAATAGATTAAAGCTAATTTAGGAAAAAAGAACAGCATGAATAAATGGCCAGTTTTCAAGAAGGTTAATGGGGGAAGTCCCAGGGGTGGATACTATGATCAACATTTAATATATTAAATGATCTGGAAAGGGGCATATACAATGTGAAATAGGGGGAAAAAATTGTTGGTGATACTGCTCTACAAATTAAATAAAACCAGCAAGAACTAATAGTACGAATCTGAAGCATCCACCCAAGTTGCAGCAAATAAAAGTTACTGCACACAAGTGCAAGGTTATGCAAATTGGCAAGGAGAGTTTGAACTAATTGTAGACACGGATGGGTTTCACATTAATTGTAACCATTTGGAGAAAGATCTAAGTGGCCTTGTGGACAGCACAGGGAAAACATCTGCTTAGTTTCCAGTCATCGTCAAAACCACAAACCAGATGTGGAGCTTTGTATTAGAGAGAGATAAAGAATAATATGGAAAACACAGTTTTTCTCTCAAATGTTGTGTTGAACCCGTTTGCCTTTGTAACAAAACAAAACCTCAGAAACTTAAAAGTCCAGAAGGAAGTGAGATAAATTTACAGCCCCAGAAAGATGCTCACCCAAGAATGCTGTTACAAAACACACAAATTACACAAATTACAAAACTCAAGACTCATTGAACCCTTGTTAGCATGGTTTTGGATGGCCTACAGTCCATTAAAAAGTCTGCTGAATAGGAATTCTAATGATTTTCAAATTTCTCGGCTACGTTCAAGGGGCGGTAAGTAAGAGGTGAAGCAATCCAAGCATATGATAACATAAAACAGGCAGAGAAAGCCATCTGGATGCACTTCTTCTCCATTCCCACCCTCTTTTTCTCCCAATAGGACAGGAGCAAGGAGTCGTCCAACTAAATAAAAGACAATAGACTTAGCAGTGATGGAAGAAAATATTGCTGCACCCACGCTTACAAAAGTAACCCACAGAACTCTTCTCTGCAAGGTATTTATTGAAGCAATAATGCTAATAAGATTAAAAACCACAAAACATCAACAGTGTCAGCAATTGGAGTCAAGAGAATTCTGTGGTTTTCCCACTTGTCTTTGTAGGATTTTACTCTTTCTTCCAAGGTATCTAATATTAGGCATGACTTGGGACTAGAAATGAGAACAAGCTGGGCCAGTGGCCTCATCCAGAACCTGCTCAGAGGGCTCACTCTGAGGAGGTGGATGGTTTGTACATGAACGTAGCTCAAAATGAAAGAGGAAGGAAACCAGGAAGACGTGATTTTAACTTCATTGTGTGAGCTACATTCAAGGAAAAGATGCTTAAAGTCACCACAAGAACAGCAGAAAAAAAATGCTGAGAAACAGAGCTTTTCATCTTTAAAACATTCAGTCTTCTGTGAAAAGTGGTAGGAGCCAATATCAACTCTGCAGTTACTATCACCAACTCTTCCATCCAAACCAAAGGGGAGAGGCTTTTTTTGCGTCTTCCCAACACCTTCCTATCCATTCAGATTAGAGTAAGGACTGAAAAGCAGAATAGCTGTTGCTGAATTGCACCGTGCACAGACCAAACCTGAAGTGGACATTGTTGTGATGTTAAAAAGGCTGCACTTCTGCCCTAGAGGTCATGCACCACTTCAGGCAAAGAGAAAGGTGGGTGTGAGATTACCAGCCTGATGGCTATCCACCACTGGTGTAAAAAACCCAGTATTTAATGAGATGCCAAATCTTTTCTCCCTGTTGGTGAAGGAAAACATCTCCATCAAAACCTCTGAGCATAGCTGGCTGGCTTCCAGAGCACTGACGTGCACAGCAAAACCATTGTTGATGTGCCATCTAATTCCTTCTTAGACTTTCCAATAAATCCCGAGGCAGCTGTTCAGTACCTAGCCCGAATCTGCCAAAGGAATACACATCTCAAGTGTCCCTGTTCTCCTACTTTTTCAGATAATCCTGGTATTGGCTACTGAGATGAGCCCATGATACTAACCATCCCCTGCTTTCAATCCACTTTACTGGGGATAAAATTCAAAGACACAAAAAGCATACAAAATTCTGTTTCTAACCCAGGACTATTTGGAGGCTATTCTCTGCCAGACACAATGTATTTGTCTAGTTAAAGTGTTTCAAGAGCAGAACTTCCTATTCCTGCTTAGAAACACTTCTTCGTGTTTAGAATAATTTTTATACTCCTTTCTCCTATTATTTCAGTTGTCCAATTTCCTTGTCTCTCTTGGTGTCTCTGTCCTACAGATGCAGGTAACTATCCAGTATAATCAGGCCTTTCAATATTTCTTTCCATTCTCATGCTGTTATTCTGGTTGATACTCTGTGACTTTCCCAAAATGTTATAAATCTTTTTTGTACCAAGATATCCAGAAACAAAGTTACGCAAAAGTGCAGGAGTTACATTTAAGAAGAAAAACATCACACTTTTACAACCTCTCTCGATCCGCCCAGTGGTCTGCTTTACTCCGTAAAACAACACAAACACAACCCATTGGATTCACAGTGTTTTAAAAAATATAATAAATACTGGGTGCAATTTGGTTCTCTCAACTGGGAAAACACTTGGATCACGTTCTCTAAGTATCTTCAAGAACGGAAGGTCCAAGCAAATATGAAATACTGGTTTTGGCTGAAAGTCACAAGACATGGCACACTTGTTCTCACGTCAGGAATGTTCCCAACAACTAGCTCTGGTTTAAATTATTTATGTCCACATGTGATAGCATAAACTTTCCAACTTGAACTTCTTTATCCATACTTTCAATCCCTCTCTAGGCTCTTGCACTTTTGAGTAGTATTCCTTCAGCATTTTTTTGACATCAATGAATTAATACACTGCCTACTTCTTTCTCTGAATTGTCAG
Organism: Oxylabes madagascariensis; assembly: GCA_013400675.1. NCBI lineage: Eukaryota > Metazoa > Chordata > Aves > Passeriformes > Timaliidae > Oxylabes > Oxylabes madagascariensis. The sequence continues at coordinate 27,463 of VYZR01083997.1, forward strand.
TGAATTGGAGACAGAAACTGCTTCTGGTCCCTGTAGGACCCTGATAAATATCCTCTCACAGCACAGGTTAGTTACAGGCTTGCCAACGAGAGGGAGGGAGGACCTGAGGGGATTTGATTATATTGCTTTTATGGTCCTCAGTATAAATTAAGAGGCACAATTGAGATAAATCAGGTGTTTTCTAATAACTAAGTTATAATCACGTGTTATCTACATTGAGTGACACCACTTAATACAACGTCATATTAGCAGTGCTTAAATTTCTCAAGCAAAGCAGGAAGCCTAAAATTAAAGAAAAGGCTAAAAGTCAAGTTAACTTCCATCTGAAGAATTACTCTATGTATTTACATGCTATTAATCAGCATGAAGTCTCATTTTAAGTCCATTTTCAAAGGCCCCATGTTTTGGGCACACCAGAGGAAGCAGTTGGCTGATGAGGGCAGGTTATTGGAAGACAGGACTCACACAGACAAATTTTCTGGAAGCACGTGAAGTGTCTGGAGCTCATCCACAAACACCACACCGTGAGGGCTCTGCAGACCACGTCATGTGCCAGCAGGACAGTGGTGGAGCAGCCTGGTTTCATTTCCTTCCCCGCTGCCCCCCTCCCTCGCTCGCGAGCCCAGCTCTCCGTGCCACCAGAAGACCTGGTCTTGATTCTGCTTTCTGCTGGCAAAAAAAGACACAGGAAAGGGACTCCGAAGGATCACTCACATCTCTACATGCTGTTAGCATTTCCTCAGCAAAGCTGGGATGCCTCACATCTTGGCTAAAGCACAACAGATGGATATATCCGCCAGATCGGGTCAGACCAAAGGTCTGTGGAGCCCAATATCCTGCCCCAGACAGGGGCTAGCAGCAAATGCTTGGCGGGTGTGTAAGAATGGTGCAAGCAAACCATAAGGCTTCCCCCCTACCAGCTTCCAGCAAGCTGTGGCTTAAGACTTCCTGTGCCAGAGATTGTATCTTTGTGCTTAATTGCCCTCGATGAACTTCGCTTCCATGAATTTGTTTAATTGCTTTTTGAACCTATCTCAACTTCTGGCATCCACAACATCCTGTGGCAATGAATTCCAGTTTAATTATGTCTTGCATGAAAAAAATACTTCCCTTTCGTGAAGGAAATTACTTCCTTATAAAAGAAAGAAATCACCGAAAATCCTTCCCCCAAAACCATCAACCAACAGCTATCACTATGTAAGACTCCAAGTTCTGGTAGTTTTGTAAGGGCTTTAGAAGAAACCACTGCATCAGTTGTCCCCTCTGGCCTTCTGCAAAGGTTACTGCCCAGATTATTAGACAAGGGTGCTAAGGAAAATGGCAGAGTTCTACATCATGATGGTGGACAATGGTCTAAATGAGTTGGCAACTCGCCCTAAATTGAAAAAAAATGTCTGCCTACGTTCCTGACTGTTGTATACATCTTGCAAAAATCCAGTGTTTCAAGACAGGATTTGTTCCCTGCTAGACTGCAAGAGAGGGTCTTGCATGCTAACAAGTATCCTGTGTTACACTTGCATGACTTTAGGTGCTGCAACCTGATGCAAGTGATCATACAGAACATCATTCTTTGCCTTGCTTGTATAATTATCTTTTGTGGGTTTAGTGGCTACTTATTCTCACCATTTCAGGTCCACAAGAAATAAACTGAAGTGCAGAAAAAGACTGTAGAGATAATATTCTATGGAGCCTCTTTCTACTCTCCCCTCCTTTCTCAACAATCCAAATAGCACAAAGAGTCTTTCTACACATTGGGTTTTTCTGACACAGGGCAACTTTGGCAAACTGTACCTGCTGCCTTCCGAAAGTGAGGTCCAAGGGGGTTACCAGGGCTGACAGTGATCTCCGTAACAAACCAAAGCACTGGTGGCCTTTGCATTGCCAGGAGGAAAGCAGGCATGGCCATCCACAGTTCCTCCTCACTGCCAGGTAAAGCATTAACAGGGCTGACTAATTCCCTATCTCCTCTCCTTCTAATCTGCAGCCCTGCTTCAACCAGGCCACACTCCACATTATAAATAGGTCTGCTTAACTGAGCTGAACACCAGTCTCACTCAACCCAAAGTGAATGCCAGTGGCTGCCCTGCAGTAACACACTCCAGGTGCTGGATCCAGGGGCTGCTCACACCAGCACTCCCAGGTGCTCCTCTCACAGCTTTCACCCCAGAAATGTAGCTGTAAAAAAGATATTTTTTACTCGTGGGGTATTTGGTAATTTTCTGGAGACACAAGAGGAGGTTCTAGAGGGTTTTGAAGGCTCAAGCATTTTAGCCTTTAGTGCACAGTCAGAGGGTCAGCAGCAGCCTAAAGGAACACACTTCCACTGCTCACCCTGCGCCAAAGCACTTGCTAAGCTCTTCACAGACCTTAGGGCAGGAACACAGAGGAGAAGGGGAAGGGCAGTTCCCGGGGGGATCAAATTCTCCTGTGAAGACAGGAAGCTGACAGCTGGCAAGCACTGCCCTCCACATGTTTCAGAAGGCTCCTCCTCACGTTTTACGTATTTTCGTTATCATTTACTGCTGATGCACCCCAAGAGCGAGGCCTGGGGCCAACTTCTCTGGATGGGTGACAGCTACCAGAACGATAACAAAGCTCAGCATTCAGTTCCCCTGAAGCCAGGCCCTTGCTCTTCATCAGCCGAACACAGAAGTGCACTCAAACCCCATTTTATTTATTTATACACATTGCTACACTCTCTATTCCTGGCAACTGGTGCTCATGACATAGTGGCCTGGGACACGCTGGAACAGGGCTCTGGGTCACCTTGCAAGTGGTGGCAGCAGCTGCCTCCTGGATCAAGCGTCTATTAACCAGCAGCTCGGGAGGGCTCTAAATTAAGTTCTCTGCTCCACTCCCACAGAGGCAGATGGAGAAAAATACACCACCACCAAATCCTTATTTTCCCCCTGAAGTTTCCCCAGTGCTCCCCCCTGTACCTGCCAGGAAAAGGCCTGGTTTCTGTCGGTGTAGGACCGCTCGTTATTCCAGCTGCCACAGCTCTTCACCAAACACAGCCTGGTTTTGGTGGGTGGTGGTGGCAAACCGCTCCTCCCGCAGCAGGGATCCAGCCCTTGGACCATCCCTGCCTGCAAGACGCCTGCACAGTCCCTACAAACCCCTCTGGCAGAGTTTTAGGCACCAAGGGTGCTCAAGGATGCCCAATTTCGGTCATTTAGGAGGGGATGCTGCATAAATGGCTGGTGTGCACAAACTGGAGGAGCAGCAGGAAAGGAGAGAGGGAGGTGCAGAGGGAGGGGGAATCTGAAGTGTTGGGCCCCAGCTGTGAACTCCTCTTGTTTTTGTTTTAGGGTAATTAATGTTCCCTTGAATAGAGGCAGGGCATGGGCTCCTGTTTCTGCAGCTTTCAATGCTATCAGCAGCCCGGGCGGGGGGAGGTTTGTATTTCCTGCCATCCCCAGTAAATGAGGTAATGCGAGCACTGGGGGCTGGAGGCAGGGCACAGCCGGGGGCACTCACCCGAGCCCCCCAAGCCCCGACAGCCTGCTCCCCAGAAACCCCTCCGGAGAGCCTCTCACCCCTTCCCACCCTGCCCCATTTATTAATTTGGCTGCCAAGGCAGGAGACCCTCGCGCTGCCATCCCAGCGCCCCTTGGCCTGCTCCCCTCTCCCACCCCGAGCTCCCCTCATGCCTGAATTAGATACATTCCCCCTGCACTCCCAGACGTCTCCATCCCCTCGTCCCCTGACAGAGCAATCATTTATCAAGTTGTTTCACGCGTTGTCGGGGAGGGGGGCCCCGGGGGACGGGGGTTTGTTTCGTCCCTTTGTTGGAGCTCCACAGGACCGTCCAGCTTAGTCTCCAGCCAACTGCTGAGAGTTGCCGGAGTCCGGGAGCAAATGTTAAAGGGGCTGCCTTTCATCTGCGGGCTGATCCTGCTGCCTTTTCATTTTATTCTTCCAGCTTCTGGGATGTTACTTGCTTACACGCCCCCACACCCACCCCGCTATCATTCTGCATGCACGTCTGGGAGGGAGCAGGGGCTTATTTTCCATGTGCTTGTCTCCTCTCCTTCCCTCAGCAGTTTCTCCTGTCACCAGCACGCTCAGCCTCTGGGAGTATTTTTTACCACTGGCCTTTTTCTCATCCTAGAATGTAAGATACCATAAACCAAACTTGGTTAGGGGCAAGTCCTGTTCGTGCAGCCCATCCCTTCCTTGCACGCACTTTTGGCGTACTGCAAGCTTTTATTCCCCATGTGCCTGGGAGATGAGTAAGTACCTAGAGCACACCACCATCAAAACAGAGTAGTTAAAATCAAAGGGAAAAAGAAGGGACCGTTTGGCAAAAGAACTAAGTAACGCTAAAGGAAAAAAGCAACGTTTCGAGCGCTCTCGTGCTTTAAGGGCTCTTGTGTTCCCCACATGTAGGGCTGGAAGTCAGAGGATCTGGTCTGTGTTGCAGGCTGCCCACAGTCACGCAGCAGGCTTGTGGCACGTCACCTCACCCTTCTGCACCACACCTGCGAGACCGGGATCCTGCCTGGCTCCCTGGGAACCTGCCTGGCTCCCTGGGATCCTGCCTGGCTCCCTGGGATCCTGCCTGGCTCCCTGGGATCCTGCCTGTCTGCACTCACCAACCAGCCACCAACACTCCTAGCATTCCTGGGTGGATGGAAATGTGGAAACAGAGCGCACTAGAGATGCCTACCTGCACCCTGAAGTTCTTAGCTGCCAGCTGGGGAACAGCTGAATAACAGAGAGCCGAAGGAGATGGAATCCAAACACACCACTCCTTCATTTACCAAAGCCCATACAAAGTGCTTGCAAACCTTATGGCCGCATATATTTTTGGACAATTATAGTTACAGTTTGTTTTCTAGCAAGGTGCCAAGACTGTCCTCTGTGCTTATGTGTGAGCATTTCCCAGCTATAGTTTGCTGTAACCCTTGGTTTAAAGGATGGACAGGGCTTAAGGGCAAAAACAAAGTAAAAAAAAAAAAATCCCTCTTGCTTAGCAGCTAAGTAACCATTGTAAATTCCACACATTTCACAGCGCAGAGGGCAGAAGCTGCCCGAGATCTGATGTATTCCTCTCACCACCTTGCCTCCATAACTCTTCCTTGCGGAGGAGAGCTGGATTCATTTGCTTCCCAAGTCAATCAACAGAGTTCATGAGTCAGCCAAGGGAATGCTGAAAAGCAAGAGGGTACACTCCTGCCCCCAGGAACTGATTACGCTGCCTCTTAATTGTTCCCAGATTCTATTATCCCTGAAGAGACTGGAGCAGCAGTACCAGCCAGCTTGTTGACAACATCCACCCCATAGAGCCGACCTCATCAGACATACAGAAATTTGCATTTCTGCAATCATGGATCTGTTGAGACTACAATAGTTTGGTTATTAAAAAAGAAAAAGTTCGGTCTTACAGATGTATAGCAGAAAAAATCATCTGTCTTCTGAGTCAGAGCTGCATATCCTACAATTTCGAGTCTGCTAGTAATCACACAGTCAGAAAGTCATCTGATACCAGGACACTTCAAACCAACAACCAGTAAGGCACTCAGCATATTGCTGATCCAGGCAATTCCCTCCATTCTCAGCTCCTTCAATTCCAGTAGCCTCGGAACTCATTTTTTCCCCCCTGTTCCCTCCTGTCCTCCCCCAGGTGAGGACAACCAACGCTTTATTCCGCTCTTCACTCATTGTTAAGTGGTGTATTTCAGGTTTTACATTGCTGCACAGCCTCTCTTATCACTACTTCTCTCATGTATTCCGTGCAGGCTGCTGGCTCTGTGCAACGGTTCAGGTGACAGCGTGTGAAGGGGGAAATGCTACATTCAGGACTATAAAACCAACCTGAGGTCTGTCCCATTATTCAACCCCTTTACAATAGTAATAAAATGAGTAATCACATCTCCATTACGCTTCATTCAGTACATGGGAGTGTGAGACTAGGAAGTAAAGACAGCTGTTCAATATTGATTTTTATCCTTCTTGTTCTTTATGTATCCCTATGCCTAATTTGCTACATTGCTTCCGAGCCTGGCCACCAAATAAGCTATTAATCGCTTCACAGACCTTTTTCTGTGGTGGCCTCCACACAGCATCTCAATCCAATAAGCATTAACTCTTTTCTCAATCTATTTACAAGTTAATGATTTTTAATCTGATTTGACAAATGAGAAATTGGTGGGGGAAAAAAAATTGATCGACACCAGCAAAACTCACCTCTCTATTTAAGAGGTGCACTTCTATTTCAGATTGTCCCCCCACCCCCAAAAAGAATCCCACAAGCCCCAGCCCTGGCGTTTTTACGGCAGTATTTAAAACACAACTGAGACTAAATTGCTATTTTTCCCAGGGCTGGGAGAAGGTGGGAAGGCAGCAATACACCCCAGAGGCAGGGAAAGCAAGGAGGAGAGTGGTGCTTTATCCAAAGGCCACCCAGAGGACCTGTGACAGAGGCTGGCTCTTCCCTGCAGTGCTGCTACCAATTCCAACTTCAGCAATAAACGTTCAAGACTTCCTAAAGCTGAAGTTTGGCAACACAGTTCAGCTTCAGGCTGAACCAGGAATGCCAGAGCAGTGCTGACATAAACTCAACTCTGCCATTTTTAATGCAGCTCCCTGTTTTGGCTTCCCGTACAGGACAACACCCGCGGCTGCTCCTCAGCTGGCTAATTCAGCAAATGAAAAACATGTCCTTGTCTGGATCATCTGGATGACCAGCTGCTGGGAACGGAGACACATGGAAGGAGCCAGCGTCCAAGCTGGAGCTCCTGAGCAGAAATAGTTGGTGAGGAAGCCTTCGCCCTCTGTGCCTCAGCCAATGCAGTAACTTATGCCAGTCTTCCTTGTCTTCACCTAAGCTCTTTCCCAGCTCCCACAATAGTTTGTGAAGCATTTTGTTTCCATAGCTGAGGAGAGGCACGTCTCCTGAGCTACTCTAGGGGAAGAACACCACTACCCAGCCAGGTATTCTTCTGAGAAATGAGGCATAAGCAACTCACCCAGAGTCATAAGTCTGCAAAAAATGAGCGCTGAGACTAAAAATGCAATTTAACATCAGTATGTTTCAGCTGGAAAAACCCATCCTTACTCCTCTATTCCTACTCCACTCATTTTAGGGCTTTATTGTAAGTCAGACAACCTAAGTAATTTCAGTTGAAAAAGAAAAACAAATTAAATCCCTCCAAAATTTAGCTTCTGAAACCCAGATCATTCCTTCTCCTCACAGCCTCACAAAATTAAACTGGTGGATGAAAAGGAGTTGTCATCTTTTAGGGCAGAAGAGGGGAAAGCTGTGGACCTCACATCTGCCTTGCCTCTGGCTAGACAGATAAAGCACTACACCCTCATGTAACCAACAGCGATCCTTTCTTTTCCTGTGACAGCCTCCATCTCTCATATCCTGCCCACTTCCGAGCTTATTTAGCAAACAAGGTGAGAACCACACAGCCAACAGCTTCCCTCAGTGCACAGCCTTGGTTTGTCCTCTCAGCACCACCTACCCTACAGAGCAAGCCCATGGAAAAATCATACCACCCTATAATTAAAACCAATCATCATCTACAGGTACAAGGCACTGAATTAAAGGTTTCAGTGTTTCCTGTCAAGTAACTGAATTTGTAATAATTTAGCATCGCTTTCAACACAAAAAAACCCCACCAATAATGTACAACAAACTCCTCACTATCATGTCACAGTGGTGATTTGAAGCAGGCACGTTCTCTACCATCACCACCACTTGAGATCAAATACAAATTACATTAGCAGGCAATATTGGTCTTTGAATGCAGCACTGCAGGACAGAAATGCTGAAAAGTGTGCAGGAACAGCACTGTTTTCTGGGCAGCCTTACCCAAAGGGAAGGCAATGGGCAGTGGTTAAAAGTATTTTTTTCCCCCCAGAGCTAATATTTAGCTCTTCAACCACTCATATGGTTCACAGCTGGATTTTCATGGCATCACAACTGTCCTGTTTGGAAGTTTGGGATTCTGCTTCCAGCTGGTGACATTTTCTATATTTACAACAGCACTGAAGGTGAAGCATGACAAACAATAATCAGGTATGCCAATACTTTCATTATTAAAATATAAGAGTCAAAAAGTGAGGTTTGAGTTTGATGTCGTGTCAGAGCTGGCGCACTCAGTTCCCCATCATCATCCACGGAGAAAAGAGGGGAACACCTTCAGAGTGATTCATGTCATTCTAAAATAGACTCCTCTCATCTCTCAAAGTTCAATTTCTTTCCACTGACAGTGACAAATGCCTGCATGATCAGTCTGACATGACAGTCCACTTTGAACACTAAATTATTCTTGCCTCTTTGCTCATCCCCACCACTTATCCAAACTCCATACCACGCTATGGCTGGCACAACTATTTGCCAGGCCACTCTATAAGCCAGCTCGTGGAACTAATCCAGGCAAAAAATAACTGGAGGGAATGGGAGTTGAGGTGTTTCAGGGTTTTTTTATCCACTGTCCAGATCAGCTGCCTGACCTGTCTCATTGTAGCCCCAGAAAGAGCTGCACTGGAACACCTGTGAAGGTGCTGATAGGGATTTAGAGACTAGATAATCACACAGATTCAGGCATGTAGGAGTGGATGAAAACAAGCTATGTATTAAAGGAGCAAAGGCCAGAACTCTGGGCTATCTGTTCTCAACAATAAAACAAATAAAAATCTTCCTGTCTGGCCTAAGGCATTTCTCTCAAGGCAACAGCTGCTATTTTGTGTGGTGCTTACCCACAGGTCCCATTTGGAGTGCCTGCATAATGACTCCTGAAGTAAGGTATTCCTGCACAAGCAACAACCATCCCTCAAAGGCAAACTATTCCCTACAGAATGAAAAAAGGACCGGCAGTTTCCAACCCTGACTTATTGTCAGTCACAGTTCAAATAGAGTTTAAAAAAAAACGCTAGCAAAAGGCTATCTCTGTATCCCTGCTTCAGAACTAAAAGCTTCCCCTTTGCCCAAGCTGAATTTCAGCAGTTTTAGACCATGCGTTCCTAAATAACCTCTTAACTCTTCACAATTCTGCTCTCTTTTGGGGAAATGGGAAAAGGGAAAGGAACAGAGAAAAGCATTCAGAGAATAGAAAAGAACAGAGAAATTATGCACTCTTCAGACCATGGTTAACCTGATCTACTCTTGGTGACAGCCTGAATCCAACAAAGAGTTTGGATGAGAGACTTCCAGAGGTCCACTCTGACTGTGCATTTTTGTGATTCTATATTGGGGTTTCCTTATCAGTCTTTTCTGAAATCAAGTCATGGCTGACTTTCCTCTCATAATGGTCCTCATTGGTCATTTACACCTTCAAGCTCTCAGCCTCCATTAAGCATCAACGACTCTCTGTTCAGCTGCCTTCTCTCACTCCATTTTCCACGTATGACATAGCACAGGGCCAGGTGCACAGCATGGACATTCAGGAAAAGCAGGAGGCAAAGCCATGANCTTCCCCTTTGCCCAAGCTGAATTTCAGCAGTTTTAGACCATGAGTTCCTAAATAACCTCTTAACTCTTCACAATTCTGCTCTCTTTTGGGGAAATGGGAAAAGGGAAAGGAACAGAGAAAAGCATTCAGAGAATAGAAAAGAACAGAGAAATTATGCACTCTTCAGACCATGGTTAACCTGATCTACTCTTGGTGACAGCCTGAATCCAACAAAGAGTTTGGATGAGAGACTTCCAGAGGTCCACTCTGACTGTGCATTTTTGTGATTCTATATTGGGGTTTCCTTATCAGTCTTTTCTGAAATCAAGTCATGGCTGACTTTCCTCTCATAATGGTCCTCATTGGTCATTTACACCTTCAAGCTCTCAGCCTCCATTAAGCATCAACGACTCTCTGTTCAGCTGCCTTCTCTCACTCCATTTTCCACGTATGACATAGCACAGGGCCAGGTGCACAGCATGGACATTCAGGAAAAGCAGGAGGCAAAGCCATGACGCCAGGGAGGGACACCAGGGTGGCGCAGAAAAATACAAGGACAAGAAAGGAATGTCAGGAGCGGGCACTTGGGGCTGGGTTCATGTGTCTCTCTGCATGCCAAGAGGTCCACACAAAGTTATGGGTGAGTAATGTTCAACATACCTTGGACCTTAGGATGGAAGAGGGATGCATTCATGCACCCTGCCTCCAAGCTTCTGAAGGTGCTACTCCCCATCCCACTCCTTATTTTACCCACGAAAAAAAAAAAAGCAGAAAAATAAATCAGGGAAATCAGGACGGTTCCTTACTTCCCAGCTATAGGAGAAAGGGCAGTTGTGGAGAGGATTTCTCCTCTGGCTGCAGAGGAGACAGCCACTCTTCTGCTGCAGATCTTGTCCCTGCTACAGGGGGAGGAATGGAGACTCTCACCTGTCCTCTCTCCGGGCAGAAATCCTGGACTACTAATGAGAGGTTCTATTTGGCAGCCGGGTGTTGGCCCTACAGGAGGACTCTGCCCTAAACAACATCAAGCATCTGTCTCTAAAGCAGGAAACATCACCCAAGTACATGAGTTCGTCTGCTTCTGAGGAACCCAGAAATATCCCCACACCATTCAGCATCTCCTCTCCATCCCCTGCCAAGCCCCTGTGCCAGGCCAGGGCTCACAAGGAATGTGCCAAGTTCTGTGCATTACACCCAGCCAGCTCCTCAACATCCAGCACATCCTCTCTGCTCAAGTGTACAGAGAGACCCCAGCTCATTTTTGTGAGTGGCAGTGGGGAAATAAGCCCCTCAAAAAAAAAAAAAAGGACAAGATGCGGGACTTGCAGAGCCCCTGCCATTTGCTTGGCTCAGACACAACTTCAAGGACTGCTGTAATTGTCTAGAAATCAAACAAGTGGCTGATAGCACCAATTAACACCTTCCAGCATAACAATACCTTCATCTCATCTCTCCCCATTCTCTCAACAGCTTAACATATTGGCACCCCGAACGACTCCTCTCCCAGACAGCAGACAAACAGTAATGTGCAGGGGAGTGAGGAATGAAGGGGTGTGCAGTGTCCTAGCATAAGTGAGGCAGCACAAAGTACTGGTTATAAAATATATTAGAACAAAAGAAATCAGAACTTGAGGTACCTGAGAAGGTGGAACAAATCTAAAGAAATTATTTTTACACAGACTCAGACCAGTTTTTTTAGTAGCTACAAGCTGAGAAGATTTTTTTAGAGTCTTCCAACAAAGAATGCAATGCCATCTTTGCACATGGGGAGAAAAGCCACATGGACAATTTAATCAAACTGGGGGAACATTTCAAAAAGATCTTCACATTTTCTTCAGAATAAAGAAGCAATAATCACAAATGAGTTCTTATGCTTAAGCTACCTCCTCTTCAAGCTTCTCGTGTGAATATAAGTTTGCAAGCTCAACCACATGCAGAAGTCTTGCGTTGCTGGAGCACCTAAGCCTGTTCCCATGCACTGCATTCTCAGTACATGGACTGGGTACTGCATGGAGCAGCAGCCAGCTCTGGTGAACAAACACAGAATAATAGCCCAGTGAGAAAATCATGGTTTCAGAAGAGACACTACCTTCTGCAATTAAAATATGAGTCTGGAGTACATTGACTTGAACCCACTGGAGTTGCCCTAAATTTGTGACTGAGTACAGCATTATGCCTGACAGGGAGAGGAAAGGGGCATGGAATTCTATTCAATACACTGTTCTACTAAAGTAATAGGACTCTGGATTCTGAGATTCCCAGGATTAAAGCAAAGCCAAGCTTGCGGACAGGCAACACCTCTTAGACCAGCAGCCACAACCAGAAAAAGTGAACAGCTTCTGCATTGGGAGCTCTTAGGGGGTTTGTTTTTTTTATTCCCCCAGACCTTGTGCTACCATTTAAAATAATAAAACAATTATCCTTGCCTGAAAAGAAGGCTAATTACCCTTCCCGGTGACACTGCCCATCTACCTTCAGACACGCTGGAGGGGTAGCTGCAGCTTGGGTGCATTCCCAACAGGGAGAAGCCTCGGGCTTTGCTCCCCACTGGGGCTGGGGAGGAAGGACGGCTGCTGGGAAAGGAGCAGTAATCCCAAACCGGCTGAACCAGGCTGCCTTCCACCACTGCCCAAGGGCTTTGCCTCCAACATTGAAATGCTAATCTGACTTCGTAAACCCATAAACAAAAACAAAGAGGAGGACACAAGGGGTAAAAAGCCTCCCTGAACTCCATCCCCAAACCCAAATCTCCAGCATTCAGGCTCTGTCTGACCCAACACGATTTTGCCCACAGGAGTGAGCCCCACAAGCACCGATATCAAAATAGCTGGCAGGCAGCATCTTTATGGTCAGATGCGTTTAAATGGCCACTTCCACCACACGCTGGAATATCCTTTGTTTCAGAAATCTCTGAAAACAGCTTTCTACTGCAGCAACAGGCCAGACACAGATCTGCCAGCCTGACTGCCCTTTTACAACAAGACACCATCAAATATTAACAACACTAAAGCCTAACTGGCTTCTGTATCTGGGCTCCAGCTTGACCTCGCCTGCACTGTACCCACTTTCCCTGCCTCCCCCAAACCCACACTTTCAAGACCTGTGCCTGCCCATGGCTCATAAAATGGGGGCAAGCACCTTCCCAGAGACCCCACCTGGGAGTCAAGGTGTGAATCACAGACCCGGCTCTGACCCAGGAAGGCAGAGGGGAGTGTAGGAAGGACAGCAAAGGTTGGCTTGTGGGGAGAGCAGATCCAAGGGTTTGGAAGTGGAGATGCTAAACCTCAGAGATCAGTAGGGACACAAGGACATCCCGAGGCTCGCTGGCTGTTCTCTCTGCTCTTCCTTCAAACCCTGCCAGCACACCCACATCTGGAGAGAGTCAGCACAGGGGGTCATGTCTCACCAGCGAATGCTCCCTGCCAGAAGGAGCACTGAAAACATCTAATTACCCTGAAAGCTGCCCTTTTGTTTCCCACCCTCCCTGTTTTCCTCTGTCTCCTGACCTGTTTTTCGAAAGCATTTTGGGCTGCCTGTCATGTGGAAGCCAGATTTTAAAGACAAAGCAGTGGCTCGAGATATTTATCCCTCTGCTGCCTCCAAGGACACTGCTGCTACAACCAATCTTCGGGGGAAAAAAGAGGACAGAGTCAGCAACATGGACCACGGGGAAGGGGAAAGCTGTTCTGCATGCCACAGCAATTCCTTACTGGGGTAGCTGAAGCCAGCCGTGGTTAACTTAGGCCAGAAGGTCCAAGGGCTCTTCTCTGCCAAGTTTAGCTCTGGATGACAGTGAAATGTGCTTAATTTGACAGTTTCATTTTAACATGTATGGGCAAAGTCTAGAAGGAGACAGTGGCAGCAGCAAGGGAAGAGAGTTGGATTATTATAAGGTAGCTTTTCTGTTGCCTCAACCCAGTGCTTAGCACTAAAAATGGATACGAAAAAATTATAGATGCTAACTCTTCACCCCAGCAATGAAATGATCAAACACAGAGTGTCTCCAACATGGCAACAATTCTCTCACACGTTAGAAAAATCAGCCTTTCACTATAAATTTCAAACTGCCACACCTCTAGCATTACAGAAGCCAAAAGCTTGGGCATAGCACTGGGACTGGAAAACACGAGGAAACTTTCTGTTTATTACTCTTTTCACTTTTTTTTTTTT